>ML789356.1:39207-54738 GCA_009831015.1 Picea engelmannii
TACACCAAGGTAGTAAAAACATCCTGTCATATAACTCTATGCATCATAATGAAAGAAAAGTTTTATTATATAAATCCAGATCACTTGCGAGCAAGTGTCCTCAAAGAATAAGTTTGGCATGTGCGCCAGAGCGGGATGTTACACCTCCTTACAAAACTATAAATAAATTCCATATCATTCTATCCTATAAAATGGGTGGAGTTTTTTATACATACCCTTCATGACAGTTTTTTATACATACCCTTCTTTATATGGTTGAAAAACACAGATAAAATATGGTTGAAAAAATTATTTATTTATAAAAAGCACACATGTATAAAAAAATACGATATCATTCTATGACAATTTTCAACCATACAGTCCAGAGTGAACATAAAAACAAAAATTTAATTAATACATAGTAGGATAGGCTAGAGTTCAGTTGTCCACACTAAAATATGTTGAATTTTATCAGTCCCCATAATCCCAAGAATAGTCCACAATGAAATAAGTTGAATTTATAATGTGTTTTTTAACAGTCCACACTGAACATAAAATGAAGCATTTAAATTAATACATAGCAAAAAAGTATTTAAGAGTTTGATGCTTAATTTAATGCATTGTAAAAAGGAGAATATACAAAACATTAGTTCATAACTAACAACTTTGCTACTTTTTTTCCATCAACTTTGAGAAATCAAATATGAGACAATAAATTGATATTTTGAATTCCAAAATTATGAAATATATATGTAGAACCTATGCAATATATATATATATATATATATATATATATATATATATATATATATATATATATATATATATATATATATATATATATATATATATATATATATATATATATTATATCAAAGTCTGAATAGTTACACTGTAAAATGCATAGGTTCCACATCTATTTTAGGATGATAACAAAAACTAAGACATTTAACTCCAAAATTTTGGACTCTAAGCCATCGCTTTAAGATAGATCACTTTGTACCTGGAAAAAAAATAAAATTCTAAAATTAAAAATTTACAATTCAAACATGTGAAATAAAACAGAATTCAAAAATTGTGATTAAAACAAAATTGGCATACATACCAAAAGAGTTAAGTCTCATCCTCCAACAAACTCTTTCCCACAAAATATATTGTAAACATATTTTCTACCAAATATAATTTAGACATCTGTAACAATAAAAAACAATAATAAAAAAAAAATAACACATATTAGCATATATACCATAACTAAATATTAAATAAAAAATAATAACATACCCAACCACAATTAAACAGATTTAAGATAATTACTCTCCACAGTAAGCATACATGATTTAAACAATTTGTAAAATCTTATCTAAAATCTTTAAAAAAATTAAAGAGAAAAATTGTGTTATTGGTAAAAAAAAAAGTATGAGTTAGAGTTAGATAATAATCTGAAAATAAATATAGAACTCTGTATGAAGAAAATTCACAAATCTTCATATTAAGTCATTATTACAATGAAATACTTATCTCCTTGCGGATAAAGTCCCAAATCCTTCAGATAAAATTATCCTTGTGGATAAAGTCTCAAATCCTTCAAGTGAAATTCTCATCCCAGGTGATGTTATTTGATCATATTTACACAACAATAAAATACTAATCTCCTCAGCAGTAAAATACTTATCTCCTCTTCTTCAGTGGTCATATAATCAAATTTCATGATGTTCTTTCAAATTAAAGGACTCATAAATCTCCATATTAATTCATTCTTCTAAAAAACTACTTATATCTAAAAAAGTTCACAAATCTTCATTTTAAAAGTCATTCTTCTGAAAAATACTTATCTCCTCTTTCTGCAGTGGAATAAATGTTCTCATATAATCTTGCATGTACATGAAGAAAACATAAATCTGCACATGTATATTAAGTCATTCTTCAAAAACCATTTAAATATTTCATCTTTGGGATGTATTCATATTAAACATAATCAAATGCTCTTTGAAATTATGTGTGAGCTTATTTGTAAATCTACATGAATGTTGGTTTTTGTGATTAGTAACCAATTTAGTTAAGAGTTTGAAAATACTATGGCAAGAAGGAATTCACTTCGTTGTGTGTAGAAAACACAAATGTCCATACTACGTCATTCTTGGACAAGAAAACAAGGAATGCAATCGAAGAAAATTTAGAAACTTTCTCTTTTCTGATGTGGGATAGATTATGTTCTCAAATAATCAAATGTTCAAGTTCAAAATTAGGTCTTCATCATGATCTAACCTTAAATAAGTTTGAATGTACACCATTTAAGACAACGATAATCTTATCTAGGGGTTCTATATATTTCAAAATAATTGATTAAAGCATTGAATAGGAAAGGCTAAACTAAAAAATTGATAAAAGTAAAAAACATACATTTATGAATCATCCTGAATGGACACATCCTTCCCAAATCTAGGTGTTTTCTCCTCAATCCCAATATCCCTCCCAAGCACACTCTCAGGTACTCTCTTCTCCACATTAGCCTATATAACACAAATTTCAAATTTGAAAAATTGAAAATTTATATTTAAATGATTATAATACATTAAATTTAAATGATTTTAACACACTAAATGATACATGTGAACTCCCACCCTCTTCAAACTCTCCCAATGAGAATTGAGACAAGTCTCCCCAAGTAGTAGAAGATGGAATAGGGATATGTGAACAACACCACTAAGAACTAAATCTAGGATTCAATGTGTTCACATTTATACAAAATTATAAATGTTGTTGATCTCTTATTCAAAATATTGGAGATTGAACAACTAAAGTACTCATCTGTGGATATTAGAAAATGCATAGCTGATTCAACCCAGCCAAATTTAAACTTGTGGAATCAAGTCCCCTATTTACTAGAGATTCAGTTAGCATATCTCCAAACTGCAATTAATGACAATAACAACTCGATTATTTCTATAAATACAATTATATCTAAATATAGAATTATAAGTAAACTATCATAAAATGCGTAAAAAATTTACTAACTAGAACACATATCAATCTGTTGTTTTGCTCATCATTCTGAATGACCTTCTTCCAACCATTATGGAAAAATTTCTCATACTCCAAAACATCTTCTGTTGACATGGTATCTAACTATGCATATGTTTTATAAACAAATATGGCACGGGAATTGGCTTTCGCTCACTGACAATTCATGCTAACATCAACACCATAAAAAATTGCTTTCAAATTTTCTCTGATTGCATTCCTAGCCTCTTTGCCAACCTCTGATGTAGCCCACAACTCTGAATGTGAAACAAATGCCCCTGTTGTATGAGGTAATAAAGGTTGTGGAGGCCTCGGCAATGTCGCATTTCGATATGCCCCTTTGCGATCATATGGTCGTCATTTACCAGTCCCATAATAATTGGACGACAAACTAGTATAAGCGGGGTGCATGTGCAGGAAAAACTTTGCATAAAAGTGTCTTACAAAATAGTGTGGAACTTCATCGTTCCACGACAATTTCTCATATGTCGCCAAAAATCTGTTATATAGATGTCATGCAATGTCGGGGTGCTTAAAATATTGCACATTCAACATCTTCCAATTTGGCCCATCTTTGAAGTTGAACATCGAAATTGTATCTTCTTTTGAAAATTTATTTTTTACAACCTCCCATTTATTAGGACCCATCACCTCTAACTTTTGTCGCCTCATTAGATTGAAAAAATTGTCAGTGGTTGGCCCCATCTTTTGATATGTGTCAATAAAGTTTTGCAATGAATGAAAAACAATCTGCAAGCTTTGTTTTCTCTCTTGAGGGAGTTCCAAGACCACCAAATCATTTTTCAGCCTCCTTTTAACACCCGAGCATCGCTCAAGGGTCATTGCTTCAGTAATCCCTTCCCAGGGAAGTTCATCACCAACATCTGAATGATAGGTGGACATAGGTGTGTAATCTTTTGTTTCTTGATAACACGGCCTCCTAAATCCACCTTCACCCTCTACACCAACATTAGAATCTTTATGACAACCACTTTCTCTTTCATTTTCATCCCTTGCTCTAAAATCATTGTCTACACACATATTTGAAAGTAATTACAACATTTAACTTGACATAAATTTAAATACACAAAAATACAACAAAAATAAACAAAATCAAATAATATTACCAAAAATATTCTCTTGTCCTAAGGTATTCTCTACATTCTCAAGTGTAGGAGTATCAATGCACAACCTATTTAAGAAGGTTGCATCCATATCACTTGCTTGAGCACATTCTATAGTTTATCTATTCACGAACTCATTTGAAAACCTCCTCTGACGAGATTGTTGTTGGTCACTCGGAGTCTCAGTCAAAGGAGTTCCTCTTCTTCCTTCTTGGGAGAGCCTAGAGAGTTTGCGAGGAATGTTTGGAGAATCTCGTTTCGACATATCTCCTTAATATCTATCCTTTGAAAATTCATGAAAAGTTAAACACAAGACATGTACGAGTTAATATCTCCAACATTGACCAACAAAAATTATGAAGAAAGAAAAAAAATAAGACAAAATTAATATGTGGTTATATGCTCAACATGCGTTTATATGCGGTTATAAAGCATTGTTTATATGCGTTTTGGTAGATCCATCCTGTCAGAAACCCTGTGGACAACCAAAACTTGACTAGGTGATTCCAATGCTTGTCTAAATACAAAGGGTAATACAATACCATCTTCAACTAGTATCTTATCCAAAGGTTAATAGAAGCTCATCTTCAACTAAATGCTTGTGTAAATACAAAGGGTAATAGATCATTAACAAGGTTCAATGATCTATTAGCTCAAATGGTTGTGTAAATGAGGCTTTGACATGAAATATAGATGTTGTTTATCAGTTTCTCTCATTGACTGACCATCCAACATGTTGTTCTTCCAACCATTGAGTGGTTGCCTATGGTAAGAGATCATGTAAACTCTTTTATGTAAGTGAAGGTTTTTTACAGTATGTAAACTCTTTTATGTATATATTAAACTTTATTAATCAAAATGAGGTATTTGTTATAATTATTCCTTTAGTCAAAGGGTAATTACAATTGCAAAACAACACCAAAGTCGGAGACTGGTTCCTTTTTTAGCAGTTTACTATGATAAGAGTCTATGGTTTGGAAGAGAAGCCATATCAAAAGTGAGTGTTGGATTTGGTTGTTCTAGAGACTAAATGCAGGTATTTTCATTCAAATCATAGGTTTATCATTCACAATGTAGAGTTTATCAATAAAAACGTAGAGATGTACCCAAGTTAAAGCAATTAAAAACACAAAGAGAAATCAAAGTTTTAATAAATTAAGTCGTTGAGGTATTCGTTCATAAGAAGGCGCAAAGACTAAACATTCAGACATGAATCAATAAACTCAGAGATAAGTAAGGAATAGACAACAGGGAAAATTTGTATCCTTCACTCATCATTCATGCACAGAAAAGTAGGTTATTTGAATCTATAGGTATTTAAACACCGAAGTGACGACCGTCGATTCAGCTCCTGGCCGACTGCTCAGACACATAATTATGAATAAAGGGATAAGGGATGGAAGATAAAAACACAATATTTTCATAATAATCAATAAAATCCACACAGAGAATTCATTGAAATCGGAAGTTGGGTTCGTCAAGGGATTGTCATTCAACTCAGAGGTTTATCATTCAAAATGCAGAGTTTATCAATAAAAATGGAGAGATGTACCCAAGTTCAAGAAATTAAAAACATAGAGAGAAATCAAAGTTTTAATCAATCAAGGTGCAAAGGTACTCGTCCATAAGAAGGTGCAAAGACTAAATATTCAACCATGAATCAATCAACTCAGAGATAAGTAAGGGATAGACAACAAGGAAAATTTTGATCCTTCACTCATCATCCATGCATAGAAAAGAAGGTTATTTGAATCTATAGGTCTTTAAACACTAAATTGAGGATCGTCGATTCGGCTCTTGGCCAACTGCTCAGGCAT
Source organism: Picea engelmannii (assembly GCA_009831015.1). Lineage (NCBI taxonomy): Eukaryota > Viridiplantae > Streptophyta > Pinopsida > Pinales > Pinaceae > Picea > Picea engelmannii. Next base: position 45,149 of record ML789356.1, read on the forward strand.
GGACTGATGACTAAAGGGATAAGGGACGAAAGATAAAAACACAATATTTTCATAATAATCAATAATCATAATTTTCATTGAAATAAGAATTTGGGTTCGCCAAGGGATTGTCATTCAACTCAGAGGTTTATCATTCACAATCCAGAGTTTTCAAGCAATTAAAAACGTCAAGAGAAATCGAAGTTTTAATCAATCAAGGTGTAGAGGTACTCGTCCATAAGAAGGTGCAAAGAATAAACATTCATCCATGAATCAATCAACTCAGAGATAAGTAAGGGATAGATAGCAGGGAAAATTCTTATCCTTCACTCATCATCCATGCACAAAAAAGTGGGGCATTTGAATATATAGGTCTTTAAACATCGAAGTGATGACGGTCAATTTGACTCCTAGCCGACTACTCAAGAACGGACTAATTACTAAAGGGATAAGGGATGGAAGATAAAACCAGAATCTTTTCATAATAATCAATAAAACCCACAAAGAGAAGTCATTGAAATCAGAAGTTGGGTTCACCAAGGGAAATCAATTCAGAAAACCAACAAGCAAAGGGATTACAAATACAAATTAATAATTTATTAATGGTAGGAATGAGAAACTTATCTTTAAGTGCAATGTATTAAATTCTCTATAGTCTAGGACCATCCTTTGAGACTTATCCTTCTTTTTTACTAAGATCACTAGAGAAGAGAATGCATGCTTATTGAGATGCATGATTTCAACTTCTAACATGTCTTTACCCATTTACTTTGTCTCACTCTTTTGAGAATATAGAAAGCAATAAAGTCTAGAATTGAGTGGATTACTACCCAAAATTAACTCAATCGCATGTTCATAATCTTTGAACATGGCTGAATCCACTAAGACCACATATATATTCCTTATAACATTTGTTTAAGATTCATTAAAAGTTCCCTATGGTTGGATCCACTAAAAAAACGTATTAGAACATTTATTTAAGATTCCTTAAAATTTCTCTATGGTTGGATCCACTAAGACCACATATAATGCAATGCGTTAGAATCCCCAAAACAAAGAGTTTAATATTCATAGCCTCACACACCCACTAATAACATCAACATGTTTTAATCACAACGAGGTGAAGGTCTTGCGTGAACATGGATTATATGCCATTGATAAAATTCTCATTAGCATTGTTTATGTCATTGAGTTTTTATCCTAATTCCTTTATTGTCATGTTACATGGGATGGGTACGAGGATTGTTCGTATTCCTAATATAAATTAAGATGAGGTGGAGAAAATGTAATATTTGTGAGGCTTAGTTGGAGTTAGAAATCTAGATAAAATATAGTCCTATAAGGTGGAAATTCACGTTGATTGAGAGCAATCATGACAATAATTTCAAATGTAAGTGCATAATAACTTATTGTAAACATAGTAATATGAGTTTTAATGGGATATATATTTTGAAGAATATGCAATTGAGTGAGTCTTAATTGTCACAAAATTTATGGTGGTAATGAAGCCTATTTCTACAAATAGTAATGTGAGATTTAATGGCATATATATTTTGAAGAAGATGCAATTGAGTGAGTCTTAATTGTCACAAAATTAATGGTTCCAAATGGTAATGTCTACAATTATGCTAATGGAGTAGTTTAGGTGATATTCTTACATTATCTTTGTGATCTAGAAAATGTTTTTCTCGGATGTTTTGTTTTGAAATTCGATCATTCAATATATTTTTCATATTTTCCAATATATTTTCCATATTTTCCAACATGTATAGTTTACTAAGATAAGGGACAGGGCTGAATATGGCCATGTCCATGTAGAGGGACAGGCTCGAGTTTAGGCATGTCCATGTACATGGACAGGGTCTCACATATATTATATGTGAGCTAGCTCACATATATATTATATGTGAGATAATGGACATATATATTTATGCAAGTATAACAGTCACGATTTACATTTATGCAAGTATAAGAGTCATGATTTACATTTATGCAAGTATAACAATCACGATTCAATAGTCTAATTGTCTTCATTATATTTCCATCAAATGCACATCCGAAGACATAAATATGTATAACACTGATGTTTTACAAAGATGCCCCTAATTATGTCAATATGATCATACTAATACAGTAGTGTGGAAGCACACGACAGGAACATTTATCAAAGAATAGCTAAATGGATCTAAATAGCATTTTAGATATCGAATAATAATTTTATTAAATAATAAGGAATGTCATTCTATGAATTGGTTTATACACATAAAGGCAGTCCATGTTATGAAAATTACAATACCATAGGTCAATTGAGGTACATGGGTTCATCAATATTCACAAGCATCCTAACTTAATAGGAAAATAAGCATCCTAACTTAATAGGAAAATATGGGGAAATATTGTTATTTGTTATTTCTGAAAATCTGAGATACTAATTTTTAAAGGATTGAAGGAGGTTTCACATTGAAGATACAACTAAGAAGATACAACTAAGATTAGAAATGCATGTGCTTATATTAAAAAAAAAATTATTAATTCATTGGTAAATATATTGACAAAGGGAAAACCTTTAGCTTGCAGGGTTAGGTTTGTTCTAGAGATATATTTTTTCCATCAAGTGATGAATGAGACAAAACCATAGACATGCAAGCTTCTTGCAGGCTGACCAAATACTTGTGAGTGAAATTATATTATATGTGAGCTAATGGACATATTATATGTGAGCTAAAGCGATACATTAATGTCGGCAGGATAAATGTTATCATTTTTCTCTCGTATATATTAACACTTACAAATCAAATCATATCAATTTAGGAATTTGACACAATTTTGGCTAAAGACATTATTTACTATGTACATTTATTTATAGTTTTGTTGTTATCTATAGATCATGAGATCAAGGAAGACATTATTTTCTATCTTCATTTATTTATATTTTTGTTGTTCTTTATATATCACAGTTAGGAATTTCAAATTTATTTATATTTTTGTTGTTCTCTATAGATCAGAGTTGGAATTTCATATTGGAATAGCCAGTTAAATTTGAGAGTTTCTGATGTCTGTTTTCAAACCTTTAACAAAAAATGTTAATGGTTTCTTAATTTCTTTTACTGTTTTTGAAAGCAAATTAATGGCAAACAATTTAACTATCAAACTGTCAAAAAATTTATAATACACAGAAGAAAATTATAATATATATATATATATATAGAGAGAGAGAGAGAGAAATATAGAAATATTAGTCTAGTTTTTGTCCAAACAAAAGATTTCAAAATCATTACCTACAATCACATCAACCATTTGTAAATAAAAATTAATGTAGATGTTTTTTTACATAAGTTAAAATCCTCTATAAATGTCATCTTATGAAAATGTCCTGGGAAATTCACCTTATTTTCATTAATACATGTTTGAGAATCTTAAAACATTTATGAAAACTCTATGTTCATTGCTCTTCGCTCTTGGAACACTATGTTCGTAGTACAATCAGGCATATTTGCATAGAGCATAATGAAAATTGATTGTGACCAGGAAGATTTGCATAGAGCATAATGAACATCAGGCATATTTGCATAGAGCATAGTGAAAAAATTATATGGATTGTGATTCTATGTTCGTGTCCGATCTAGTTAAATTATTACTAATTAGTCAACATTTTAGTTAAATTATTACTAATTACTCAACATTTTCAATGCAGATTGATCAAGATTGCGGTTATCAATGTCATACTGTGCACCAAGTGGAAGTATATGAAACTGAAATTGAAAATAGAGGATCAAAAATATCATTTACGCAAAGAAAGATGAGCACAAATTCAATGTATGTTTTTTAATTCAATATCCAATACCGTAACAGCGTTAAATGTATTGGACAACATATCTTTACGGTAACAACATACATTTAACATATATTTAACATACATTCTTGCAGTATGTTAAATGTATCTTTGCCGCAATACTGTAACAACATATAGATAATGTATCAATACTGTAACAACATACAGATAATGTATGTTAAATGTATCTTTGTTGCAATATTTCCTCTAAGACAAGTTGGATTCATGTGTTTCAGTGAGGCCACAGGGACTGATGTGAGCAATGTTTTTTTTTATTTGATTAACAGAGAGCGCGAGGTAGAGAAGATGGACAGGGCGTTGATGAAAAACGTTTTTGACATTTATGTGAAAATTTGTATGAATGACCTGGATTACTACCAGATCAATTTTGAAAAGCCCATGCTGGAAGATCCTGGAATATACTATTCTCGAAAAACTGCTTCCTGTATTTGAGAGGATTCTTTTCCAGAATATATGCTAAAGGTTGATGATTTTTTAGAGAATGAGGAGCACAGAATTACCCATTATTTGCACTCCAATAGTCAACATAAGTTATTAGAGATGGTACAAAATGAAATGCTTTTCCATTATCAAAATAAACTTTTAGGAAAACATGATTCGGGCTATGATGCGTTGCTTAGGGATGATAAGAAAATGGTGTTTCTAGGATGTACAAGTTGTTTTTCAGAATACCCAAAGGTATGGAACCAGTGGCGAGTATATTTAAACAACATATACTACCCAAGGAATAACATTAGTTAAATGGGCACAATATTTTGTAAACATTAAGTCAAGCATTCAAGAACATGAATTCGTGCAGAAGATCATAGAAATTTATGACATGTATATGGATTATGTGGAACATGCATTTCAAAAGAATAAATGCATCCATATGGCTTTACACGAAGCATTTGAGGTAATATGCAATAAAGTAGTGGGTGGAAGCTCATTTCCAAATTTGCTGGCAGCCTTTTGTCATAATGCAGTGAAGGAGGGTGGAATTCCAAGAATGATCGATGATCATATTAAAAATATGTTGGAAAAGGTTGTAAAACTCGTTGACTATGTGAATGATAAAGATTTATTTGCAGAATTTTCCACSAAAAAAAGGTAATCTAACTTAGGCTACCATAGCTGAGTAAAATGGTAATCACAGGTTTCAAAAGCCAATAAACAGGTTTTGACAGATGGTCACATTGAAAGTCTTATGTCTTCTTGTCAGGATTATGGGCTTTCAATGTCTAGTACACTAGGGTTTTAAATATTTTCCTTATTGGAGAAAAGAGAAGTATATTGTGTGTATACTTAATTCAGCGATATGCACAGTCGCACAAGAAGTTTATTACCATAGCTGGAGTAGAATATTGCTAGATTAAGGCTCGTAGTCTAAAATTTATTATGGTATGAGCGTATATAATAACCAAAATCAATCCCCAGTTTAACATTTAACATAATTCAAATTAGATGTACTAACAAAAAAAATATTAATTATGTACAAAAAAATTATATATAAACTATTCACCATTTTGTCAACATGTATAAAGAAAAAAAAATTATAATTTACAGAAAATATTATGTCACTAACCACAATCGTTCCATACATATTCGTATACATAATCAAATTATGACCAACATTCGGGAACTGAAAATTGTACAATGATAATTTTAATTAGCTCGGAGATTATTGTTTGATAGGAGTGTAAATATTGATAATGAGCAGAACTTGTTTCTCAAGTTGAAGGAGCAGTGCAGTTTCCAACTTAAATAAAAGATGTAGAGCATGGTTAATGACTAAAATTTTTCAAAGGGACTGCCTAGTATATATAACAGATCTAGTATATATCTGAAAACAAATTAAGGAACTACTGAAAAAAAATAGGCATCTAATTACAGGATGCAATACAGGGAAAGGAAAGAGAATGAAAAGAGGTAACTCGAAATTTACTTGTAGCTCTGCATCTCCAAGACCCCCCGCATCTCCGTAGCTCCAAGACCGGCCCGCCCACAGCTCCAACATCCACCCGACTGCAACCGGCCAACAGAATCAACTAACACTCACACTAACACTCACACTGACACTCACACTCACACTATCGCAAAGAACTCAGAAAAAACATAACAGTTGCGATGTACAAATAATATATAAACATACTTTCAGTCAAAAGAACATTTCGGCCGAAAATTTATTTCGGTCGAAATAACTTTTTGGTCAGAATATCTTTCGGCCGAAAAGTTGTTACTAGATGAAAAAAATATGCCCGACTAAAATTGTACACAAAAATTGAGGGCATCGTCACGGTACCATTCGATTTGACGTTCAAAGGTTCGGCTGAAAAAAATATTAGTTCGACCAAAAAAGGGTCTTTCAGAATTTTGGAGATATGATTCTCACAAAATTGTTACCCACCTTCATGAATTTACCCTATCATATATCATTAATGTTTTCGTTTTTGAAAAAAAACATAAACTTTAAGTTATACATAGTAAATGGTTTTCATCACATATGATATTTCTTCATAAGCTTAAGGTCTTCCAAATTTTTCAAGGAGATAAAAGAGAAGATCAACCTTTCATAATTTTGGCAATAGAGTATTTATTTTCTTGACATAAAAATAAAATCAACTTGTAAATAACTCCCCAATTATATTTTAGGGGAAAATCCTCAATGACTTAGGGTGAATCACTAATAGGGAAAATAGAAGATAGCTATCAAATTTCTAGAAACAATAAGTTACAAAAGGTAAATACATAACACAAGAGGATGGAAGAATACATGTGATCAAATGGTTAATCCCTTTATGAAGTTTAAATGCAATCCAAATACTTGGTCCCAATATTTTCTTCAGACCTACACATAACACCAAGAACAAACCTTCCTCAAATCCAAATGGACATATAAATGTTAATTATGATAAACACATAGAAAGATAACATAAATTCATCATGCATTGATTCTAACTTACATCAAGAGGTTAATTTATCCTCAAATCATAAATTAAAATAAAATCATCAAATAAATTGCACCATGATTTGGGGGGGGAAGAGAGATATTCATAAATATATTAAACATGAACAACAAATACCAACCTTATACTTGATAAATGTTTCCAACACCTTCATCACCAGGGTTCAGGTTCCTCCTACCTAGACCACTTATATGTTTACACTCCACCCATATTCTCCAACTCTACTATGGTCAAGAAAAATATGAGAGATTTTAACCCAACTCAAAGTTAGAAATAACTTCAAAACCAAGGAGCTCTAAAGAGGGGAAAAAACAAAAGTCTAGGGATACTCCTCCTGGAATTTCTCTAGCATATCCTTGTTGTCAATGGATTATTAATCCTTCTCCCACAATACTGCTTGGGGGTAAAAGTTAGGGCTTTCATAGGTGTATAGATCATGTGACTTCCACTCGGGAGCACACATCTAATGTGAATATATTATTTTTTATTTTTCTCTAAAGGAATTATTTTGTTTCCTTAAGACAAGTCATGGGAAGCGTGAGTTTCCTAAAGAAAAGTTGTCGGTGTGTCATAAATGCAGGAGAAATACATCTAGAGAGGAACAAAAGGGTAACCAATGACATATAAATGGCCAATAAGATACATCTAATCATACATGGCCAAATACATCTGTAAAAGACATGATCTTTCATTGCTTGATCTGATCACCTTTATTATAGTGGCCAAATACATATGTAACAAACATATCTAATCGTTTCTTTTTATACATTAATTCTTCTTGCAGTGTGTCTTTGCACCTTTTGGGGCCATTACTAGTTATAACATAAATACCAATAAATCACCTAATCATAATGTTTCTATTGAAATATATCTACAATCTTTTCCATCTATTATAAATCTATTTTCATGTTTTTTTTGGTAAATGTGAGATACCAAAAACCTTACTACATGTCACACTAGGATTGGTGTACACAGCTACCCATTAGACCTCCAAGCTAGTGACTATTTATAGAAAGAAGAAACTTTTCTTAAAATCAGGTTGTCCTTTTTAATGACAAGGACATGTCATACACATCAAGGTATGATACCATCTAAGGTGTGGATGGTTGGATAAAGGTGAATAACCCCTCAATATTATTGTCCAGATAAATTCCCAATAGATTTGAGGGATCACCATGTAGAAGATGAGTAGGTAGAGAGAATATTATGCTTTACATCCACTCAAATAAGGGATGTCAAATCATGGATCTCACATATGGAAAGGTTGATGAACAACTTTGAATTCCAAAGGGATCCCATCTAGCCCACATCCATGTACAATGAAGATTTCATATATAAGTATGTGTAAACAAATATGAGGTTCAGAGGGAAGCCATCTAGTCCACAACCACATACAATGAAAATTTGATATGTAAGTATGCATAAATTTAGAGAACACATTAAGTGGTACTTGATCCTACTCATCCATAGAGCCTCCACACCCACATCACATGTGCATTGTTTGAATGTACCAAATATAAGGTTAGACTTTCAAGAACATGAAATGGATTCAAACAATATTTTTTTTTCCATTTCATGTGTTGGCATGTAAAATTGATTATTCTTCAATCATAAAGAAACATAGAATAGGGAGATTACAACCCAAGCTAGTGAAACGTTGAGGATCCACCTTTTTCCCTGATGCACACAACCTTAGCTCTGTGCAAACCCTTGTCCACCCTCACCCTCGTCTAGGTCACCATAGTCGTGGGAAGATAGCTTCAGATTCCCATGGCATCCCCCAAGGGAGGAGTCAGGGGCTCCTCCCTTTTCTACAAAGAAGCCCTAAACAATGCTCTCAAAAAAAATCAAGAACCCATGTAGGAAGATCAACATACCCAGGAACCCATGCAATAATATCAACACACTTTGAAGAATGCAGAGCAATTGACGTGTGCCCAGTCACCTTCAACCAACCCATCTATGGAGGAAACTAAAACCAGCACATGCATTTCCAAATATAATTAAAGACCAAGGATCGAGCTACCACCATCCTGTATCAACGCCAGAATCGAACACATGAAAGATTGCATGCTCATAGGCAATTTCATTGGAATCTGGCCCATAGATCATGCACTTCTAAGTTGGATCACAGTGAAATGGAAACTGAAAGCACATTTTGACATCCAACTTGGCTCAAAAGGTTTCTTCACTATGATATTCACTTGGCTCGATGACAGAGACAAAATACTAGAAGGGGGGCCCTACTTCTTCAACTCAATAGGATTATACCTTTGGAACTGGAAAGAATGCTTCAATCCAAACAAAGAAGACTTCACTTGGGCTCTGATTTGGATCAAAATCTACTCCTTGCCTCAAGACTACTAGGATGACAAAAACCTCAAAGACATTGGCAATTCCCTGGGCAACTTTGTCAAAATAGCAGAGCAAACTAAAACCAACAAGTATATCTTTGATGTTAGGATATGTGTCTACATGCACATCACCAAATCCCTTCCAGATTCTATTTTCCTCGCGCATGAAGACACAGAATGGATCCAAACTCTATATTATGAGCATGTCCCCTTCAGATGTCGCAAATTCCATGACCACGGGCAACTCTTCAGATACTTCCCTAAAACAAATCCAGCCACAACTCTCAAAGGTGCCACTCTCATGGAAGAGGAAGGATTCACAAAAATCCATGCTCAACAATGAAACAACCAGAAATCACACGCAGTAGCCAAATCCATGGACTCATCGACAAGTAACAACTTTCAAGCCCTCACCCAACAATCGAATGGGGTGGATCCCATTAAGGAAGAAATCCATCA
>ML789356.1:61101-84192 GCA_009831015.1 Picea engelmannii
ATTAGCATGTTAGGGGAATCAACAGTTTCAACAAACACAAAATGCTCCGCATAAAAATTCACCAAGAAAAACTCACAATACTCTTGATTGAGGAAACAAAAAGCAATAGTGAAAACCTCTAGGCTCTACTATTGTGTATTTGGCAAAACAATAAATCTAATGTAATTGACGTGTCCAGGGCCTTAGGTGGTCTAGTAATCGCTTGGAATCCTTCATTTATCACCCTCAATGACTTCACCACCACCAGAAACTCCATCTCAACATCCTACCACCTTATTGGTACGCACGTGCATGGATACATCACCAATGTCTATGGCCCACAAAATTTTGATCTAAACATCAACCTTCTAAACCTCTTGGATTGGTATAAGAAAGAAAAACCTAGAAAGAAATGGATCCTCGATGGTGACTTCAACCTCATCACCAATCTCCGGGAAAAGAAAGGAGGTCGTTGCCTACTCACACAGGAGGACACAAGATTCAATAATTTCATTGAGAGAAATGAACTGGTGGATCTAGAAACCACCAATGGAACTTATACCTGGAATAATCGACATGGAGGATCCTCTTATATCTCCTCACTCCTTAACATATTTCTAGTCTCTAAATACATTGCAACAACAGGGGATGAGCTTTCATGCTCCATTCTCCCTTCCTCATGCTCAAACCACTGGTCGATCTGCTTGCACTAGCACCAAAGAGGCAAGGATCATTTTCGCCCCTTCATAGTCGAAAAATTTTGGTTATCCAATCCAAAGTTCAAGCCTATGATAAAAAATTGGTGGTCTTCCACCCATCTCCCAGGCCACTCCAAAATGTATAGATTTCAGCAAAAGCTAAAAATGTTGAAACAACATTTGAAAATGTGGAACAAAATGACTTTTGGGAACATATTCTTGGCCAAAATGACCCTGGAGAAGAACATGGAAACCCTACAGCAGTAGATCATCCAGGAAGGATGCTCGACAACTCTCTCCCATAGAGACTCAGAACTTCAATCTCAAATAGAGGAGCGTTGTCAGCAAGAAGAAATTCTTTGGAAAAAAAAATCTAGAATCTCCTCGTTGAAGGAAGGTGAACGCAAAACCTCTTTCTTCCACCACTCAAACATCCAGCACAGAATGCATAGCATAATCTCTTTCCTTAAAAAGAAAGAAGGTACTCGGCTTGAAACCCACAAGGACATAGAAACTGATTTGGTATCCTATTATGAATATCTACTATGGAGGAGAACCATTCTAGGGGGGACACCATCCAATAAGTTGCCAACCACATCCCTCTCCTGGTCACTAACCAACACAACGCTTCCCTAATGCTCCCAATCACTCTACAAGAGGTGGAATATGTTGTCATGCAAATGAAAGAAGCTACGACTCCTGGGCTGGATGGTTTTACAATCAACTTCTTCCATGCTTACTGGGATTTTCTAAAGATGGACGTGTTGGACATAGTGGAAGAATCGTGCAACCTTCAATGGGTCCTCTCTACCCTCAATGCCACCTTTCTCACTTTGATCCCCAAAGAAGAAAATGTTGCAGCTCCAAGTAATTACAAACCCATACCTCTCGAAAATGTTATCTACAAAATCATCACTAAATTCATAGCTAACAGGTTAAAACTCGTCCTTCCCTTGCTCATTTCCCCCGAAAAAATGAGCTATGTAGAGGGCATGAAGATTCTTGATGGCACCATTCTATCCCATGAGGTTATCCACTTCCTAAAAACTAGCAAGAAACTGGGCATGCTTCTTAAACTAGAACTCTCCAAAGCTTTTGATCGCCTAAGCTAGGATTACATTGAAAATAGTATCCTAGCCTTCGCTTTAGTTAAGACTGGGTACGTTGGATCCTCTCTCTTATTTCCTTTTCTTTTTTCTCTGTTCTTGTCAATGGCTCCCCCTCCCCCACCTTCATCCCCTCCCATGGAATCCGACAAGGAGATCCTCTCTTCCCTTTTCTTTGTATCCTCATGGATGAAGGGTTAAGTCGATTGCTAACAAGTTCCTTCTCAAGCGGCTCTCTCAAAGGACTGAGTCTCCACAACAGTCAGCCCTTGAACCACCAACAATATTTTGATGATAACCTACTCCTGGAACACCCCTCCATTCAAGAAGCTCACACCCTTAAAATCCTTCTCAACACATTTTTAAATGCCTTGGGAGCCTCTGTTAATTTGGATAAATATCTCATATTTTTCTTCAACACACCCCCCACTACCCAACGTAACATTGCTATAACTATGGGTTTTGCTACCTTCTCTCTTCCTTCCAAATACCTGGGTGCTCCCTTACTCACTTCATCCATCAAACAATCCACTTGGAAGGAACTCATTAACAAATTAACTCAAAATATCTCCTCCTATACCTTCAGAACCCTCAATCTAGCAGGGTGACTAGTTCTCATAAAATATGTTTTGCAAACAATGCCTCTGTATCTCTTCTTTGTTCTTTCAGCCCCCAAATGAGTCCTCAAATCCATTTGGAAGATACAACGCACATTTCTCTGGAGTGGTGACAATAACACCCACAAATTGGCTCTGGTCAAATGGGACACAATATGTTCATAAAAGAAAATGGGAGGCCTAAGCCTAAGGGATCCAATCAAGAGTAATGAAACTCTCGGTGCTAAAAATTGGTTGAACTAGATATCCAACATCTCTAGTCCATGGGCACAACTCTGGCATAAAAAATATGCCCCAAATTGGGACCCTCACAACCTGATCTGCTTCACTCCTAAATCTCAAGGCTCCCTCATTTGGAATTCTACAAAACTCCAATGTCACCTCATCCAACAACACAACTTTTGGGAAATCAGAAATGGCGCCCACACTAATTTATGGTCAGACTCTTGGCAGTAGCTTCCAAGCTTGGAAATACATCACAACCTACCACCACAAGAAAACTCAAAGGTTGAGGAACACTGCATATTATGGAGCAGCAGAACTCCAGGCAATGGTTATCGCTTCACAACTCCCTTCTTCACCTTCCGGTAGACACCAGAGTGCAAATCGTGCAAGATGTGAACAACATGAAAATTCAAATCAGTCAGGACAATGATAAGCTCATATGGGGGTACTCACCGAAAGAATTTTGTATAGTCAAAGAAGCTTATCAATATCTCACCCCCCTCCACCAAATCCTCCAGACTCTGGCTGGGTCAAGATTTGGTCCCTCAGAACTTGGCCAAAGATCTCAATTTTTATATGGCTCGTCCACCATAGCCGCATCTTAACTTAGGACAACATCCTCAAAAGAGGATTTTCTGGACCTTCGAGATGTGCTCTTTTCTACAACAATGAGGAATCCATAGAACATCTTCTTGACAACTACCCCTTATCTAACAACATATGGGATAATGTTGTGTTGCTTTGTAGAAAATCCGACTGGGCTCATAGTAACATAACTCATACTCTTAAAAATTGAGCTGGCAATCCTTACCAAAACATAATTCTCAACCGTCTTCGGTAGCTTCTCCCTGGATTCATTTCCTGGAACATTTGGAAAGAGTGAAACCGCCGAACTCTTGAAGAAAAATATTCCTCAGAAGACACCCTCTAGGAAACTTGCAGAAATCATATGCTAGAAACAATTCATCTCCAATCCTGATCTGACCTTGACTTTAAAGCACTGCCAAATGAAGCCTTAATTATTTAGCAATGGGACATCACTCCTACCAACCACGTGTCCCCCATTTCCCCTGCAAATTCCCATATGAGGCCCCCTCCATCCTAGAGCACTCGTGTCCTCCTCCTCATGGTTTTCTCAAACTCAACTTCGATGGTGCCTCAAAAGTTAATCATGGTCCGGTAGGATTTGGATGCATCTTAAGAGACAGCAAGGGCGTCATTGTCTGTCTTTACTATGTTGTTATAGGCCATAACAGAAACAACGTCATTGAACTCTCGGGTCTCCTCCATGGCCTCAAAATAGCTCGACAAAGAGCACTTTTTCCTCTTTTAGTTGAAGGTGACTCTCAACTAATCATCTCTATGGAAATTTGTCTTCAAAATGGCTCACAAAGACCAACAATCTCCCCCAGTTGGCGTTTGGATTAGGGTCTTCATCATCTGGATCAACTTTTGGAATTTAGGGACTCCATCTCCTTCCTCTATGTCCTACGTAAGGCAAACGCGCTGGCGGATAGAATTGTCAATGAAAGCTTCATGGACAACTTTTTCATCACTCAATCCAATACAATCATGTAAGTTTTTCATGTACAAAATTTAATTACCATGCATCATTGTGGTGGATGTGTTGTAGTTGGATAGATAAAGTAGTCAAAAGAAAGATAACAAAGATGGATAAGTTATTTGAGTTGAGGAGATTAAAGATCCCATAAAGTAAGATTTTCAAGTACAAAGTTTAATTACCATGCATCATTGTGGTGGATATGTTTCAATTGGATAGATAAGGTAGTGGAAAACAAAATATCAAGAGATGGGATAGAATGGTCATAAAATAAAAGGTAGATTTTTTTCATGTAGATTACTCTTTGAATTTATTAATAAGATTGAAAAAATTGAAGTAGTTAGGATGAATTTGAAGGAGTATAATGAAGAGCTCTGCATACTCTTAATAAGGTTCAGATAGGCTAAAGAAAGCCTTGAATTGATTTCTAGGTATGTTAGTGGTTTAAGTTTTTGTATAGAAGATGATTTTAATGATTTGAATTTTATTTCAATTGAAAGGATTATCTATTAGCATTAATGATTGAGAATAATTTCATAAGGAAGTAGAGGAACTTGAAAGATAAAATAAGTTAAGATGGAAGAAGGAAACCAAGATAGAATGAAGATGAAGGTGAAGCATGGCATAACATTATAGATCATCCTTAAGATGGAAGAGAGGGAAGCCAAGAGAGAATGGAGATGAAGGTGTAGCATGACATAAAACTATAGATCATCCTTGAAGAATACTTCATGGTAATAGATGAAGGGGAAGCATGTTCCAACACTATAGATCATGCTTGAAGAAGATTTGATGAAAATAAATGGAGGAGAAGCAAATTCCAACATTTTAGATAAAAAAATGAACTTTCCAAAAAAAGAGTGCTACAATTCTTTGACTAGTGTATTTCACTAGCCCTTAAATGGCCTTGTCAAGATAATCCAATATACTAGCCCTTAAATGGCCTTGTCAACATAATCCAATATACTAGCCCTTAAATGGCCTTGTCAACATAATCCTCATGGAACATTAATAGAAACAAGAACATTCATAATCCTAAACCATTATCTATTGTGTCATAGATAATAATAAAAATAATTAACCTTATTAAATTGATAGAAGGGGTGCAACTTAAAACCATTGTTATTCTTATTATTCGAGTTCACAAGACTCCACAAAATGGCATTAAGAGTTGCTTAGACCATGGATTCTCACTATTCATCCAGTTAAAATCTAGGTTAAAATTCATAACCATTGAATACCATTATGCATGTTACTTGCTTTAACTTATAATCCACAATCCAAAGGCCTTTGCAAGGTATATGTATAATAAGTATCACTCTTTAGAATATTATAATCATTTTATCCTATGCTGAAATCATTAATCTTCATATACCATATCCGTTGGTATATGTTCCATTCTTCAACATGGCATGTTCCATTCTTCAACATATAAGCAATACCTTCATGCGTATTTCATGATTAACTTCCATAAAACAAAAGGAAAGGTCCACACTCATAAAAGTCCTTTATAAGAAACATGTTCACCATTATTATGAGTGTTAAAGTATTCAAGATGGTGTTTTTCAAAATTTCATCTTTTCAATTCATTTTACCTTATCAAGTTCTTACATTCATAAAAATCCTCTATAAGAAACTTCTTCACCATTTTTATGAGTATTAAAGTGTTAAAGATTTATCTTCTCACAAAATTTCATCTCTTCAATTCATTTTACCTTATCAAGTTCTTTTTCACTAGCTCCTATAAGGATCGGTCATTGGGCTCATGAAGTGGTCACTTTTGTCGGGGCCTCTAACTATAGGACCAACCAAACTGTTTGCGTTGGTACCGTGGCTAAACAACGACTAGAAGCCCTCGTTGCAAGCAATCCTTTGGGGATGGTTGTATATGGAAGGCAACGACGAACCCCTGTGATGTATGCGCTCTGGAAACTTGGCACCGTAGCCCACCATGTATGACATTCCCAGAGGGTTGTCTCCCAGTATGTAGTCCACCTGTCAAGAAATATATATCTGCTTAAATCGCTACATCTATTGCTAACCCGAGAATGGAACTATTGTTGCACCTGCGCTTGCTAATGGATGTACCTGCCCTTTCTCGTGGGTAAACAACGACTGCAGGCATCAACTGTATCAACTGCTTCGACTTGATCAAATGCCACCGTGGAGCCTGCGGAACCATCGTCGAATCCTTGCATCTGTGCCACCTGATTATTGATAAACCGTCAGATTCATGCCATGACAATCGTCTGTTCTACTCCACTTGTTTCTTGCTAAACCATCAGATATGTGCCACATGTCTCTTGTCAGACGGTAGGATCCACGCCACTCTAGCCATCAAATCTGTGCCACGTGGAGCTTAAAGGTATAGAATCCGTACCATTTTTGTCATACGGTCTGGAAATGGGCTGTCCGGACTTGAAACGTGTCCATTTGCACACCGTAGATCTTTGCCACACGGGCCATCCGATCGTCAACACATGGAAGGCTCCAGACCGTAGATCTTTTCCACATAGGCCGTCCGATCTTGGACATGTGGCTCTCTCCAGATCGTAGATCTAGGTCGTCCGATATTCACCACGTGGCAATCTCCTGGCCAAAGATCTGGATTGTCCAATCATCGACACGTGGCCTCTCCTAGCCGTATATCTGAGCCATCCCATATTTGACACATGGCACTCTCCTGGCCATAGATCTAGACTGTTCGATTGTCGACATGTGGCCCTCTTCTGGTCGTATATCTGAGCCGTCCGATCGTCAAAACGTGGCACTCTCTTAGCCATAGATTTGGGTTGTCTGATTGCTGACACGTGTCCCTCTCCTGGCCATAGATCTTAGAGGTCCTATCTCCGACACGTGCCCATCTCCTGACTGTCGATCTGGGCTATTTGCTCGTCGATACCTGGCACTCTCCTCTTCGTAGATCTGGGTTGTCGAATCATTGACATGTGGTTCTCTCCTGGCCGTAGATCCGGGCCATTAGATCGACGACACGTGGCACTCTTCTTGTCATAGATCTGGTTGTCCGATCATCGACACGTGGCACATTTTTGGCCATAAAAACTCAGTGGTTTGATTATTGACACGTGGCCAATTTCTGGCCATAGAAACTTGTCCATCCAAACATCAACACGTGGATCATTTCTGGACATAGAAATTTAACCATTCGATTGTTTACAGGTGGTTCATTTCTGGCCATAGAAACTTAGCCGTTCGATATCGACACGTGGCTCATGTCTGGCTATAGAAACTTAGCGGTTCGATAGTCGACACGTGGACCGTCCATATCTTGTGGTCAGTGTTTATAAAATGTTTGTAACAACGTTCTTGTTGTCAGTTAAACAGTGGCTAGAGCAGCAAACAGTACGGCGCTGGCAGTATTTTAGCCAATTCCAATCCAGGTTCCAATAAGTGCTTCAAGCTCCGGAATAACCATTGCACTGAGCCAGTTATGGTTGGATGATCTATATTTGGATCTCCGAGCGCAAGGAAAGCACACTGACTTTAGTTCTTCTATAGTGGGCAACCAGATCGACAAAATGGAACGACTCGCTGCGTAGTCTTCAACGGAACCCCCTTACTTATTAGAATCTCAGTATCTCCTGCTTGCTATCAAAGTTCTGAACTTTTCAAAAAGAATTTATCGTTTTCTATAGAGAAGAATTTCTGGTCTATCAATACAATGTCTTTTTAAAAGCACTAGAATATTAAGATTTTATTCCAAATAACTAAAAAGAAATACAAAATACATTAAAGAATTTATCAAAAATAATTAAAAATTATTAAATACATTAAAGAATTTATCAAAAATAATTAAAAAATATTAAATACACTTAATTTAAATTAGTTGGATTTGAAATTAAAAAAAAAAAAAAAAAACTTTAAATACCACAATATAAAAGTATTTTTTTAGTATAAAATAAGTATGCTTATATTTTATATATATTATCTTTAATTTAATATTACTATGCGTTCAAAAATATATTATCTTTAATTTAATATTACTATGGGTTGAATTATAAAGATTCTAGGAAGGAATACATATATAAATAAATTAAATTGGGATAGCATATTGGAAAAAAAAAAATTACAATAAATATAGATAACTTAAATTGAGATAGCATATTGGGAATAAAATGTTACAATAAAATTAAATTATTTTTATTAATAATAATATTAAAATTAATAAGGATTAGTATTAATAATAATAATAATATTACAATAAAATTAATAATAATAATAATAATAATGTTACAATAAGATAAAGATTGTGTATGAGGTTGTCTAATATATAGGATAATATCTCACTAAAGATTTTCTCACATATACAAAAACCATTATGATATCTTATGTTCTATGTACTTTTTCATTGAATGGGTAAAGTTGTGAATATTTTAAACCATTTTGTTTTAAAAAAGTTATAACCCATCTATGAACATAGTTCACACTGGCACATTACATATATATGTATAAAAATATACATATCCATGAAGAGGTAAGGTTATTTCCATAACAATTTTGAAGATTGGAGTGAACCTTGAAACAAAGACGAAATATGTATAAAAAATGTGCACATCCGTGAAGAGGTAAGGTTATCTCCATAACAATTTTGAAGATTGCAGTGAATCTTGAAACAAGGACCAAGAAGATCAACCATGTAAACATGGTGCTCCACCCTAGGTGTGACAAAAAAATCTCCACTCACGCAATTGGTCTACCATGCTAGTAGAACCTTATAGTGAGGTATGGTGGACTTTACTCGTTGCCTATAGATCTCATTGCAACATAGAGTTGGAAAAACATGTGCTAAAAAATCTTCTTGAACTAGACCCTGAAAACATTGGAATTTAATATGTGTTGCTTGCAAACATCTATGTTGTCATTGGAAGGTGGGAGAATGTAAGAAAGGTAAGAGCAATGTTAAAAGCCAAGGGGTTGAAAAAGAATCTACGATGTAGTTGGATTGAGATCAAAGAATAGGGTTCGTGCATTCATAGACACTAGGCATGTCCATAAATAGAGGAAATCTACTTTATGTTGGATCACTTGTTGCACAAATGGGTGATGCAATGTATAGCAATAGACCCAAGATTTTGTTCCATTGAGTGGATAGGGAGGAGAAGGAAAACATCCTTTGCAACCACAATTCAAAGATAAACATTTGAAATTTTGGTTTTTTAATATCAAGAGTGGAGCACCTATGAAGACTACTAAGAACAACATTTTTGTGGTCTAGATCACAATCATACTAAATGCATCTCCGAGATTTTTATGTAAGAGATGAAAACCACTTCCCAAGTTTTAGATATCAACAATATTCTTATGGAAATTGTTGGTGATGCTACAAAATCCAAGAAACAAGGCTCTGCCATAACCACAAATTTATGTTTATTTCTTTACTTCGCACTATCTCCAAGAATGATTCCTTTTCCTATGATGTCATAGTACTTTGGAATTATAGGGGTGTTGTATTTTAACCTAAGGGTAATGAATTCTCGTATAAGGTTATGCTCACTACAATCATGATGTTATGTAATTTGGGTTTTTTAATATCAAGAGTGGGACACCTATTCAGATATGGGAGGAATGTGCATGTGCTTTAAATCAGGCCTACAGTTGGCAAGGGCCAAACATTGAGGAAGCTTGGTGGGAGTGGTTGTCAAACCCACAAAACCATAATATCAAAGCTCTACCATTGTTGTTCAATTAGGGAACTTGGCTAGCCCGAAATTCTTCAATCTTTAACAAGAAACCTTCCATCCCCAAAATTATAGTGGCACAGAGTCTAAGTATTTTATCTCACTTTCCTTAAGGAAAGGATGAACACCCAGTAAGGATTGTGGAGGCAGAATCCATGGATCACTCTCATCCGTTGGCATACTTTGATGGGAAATCACAAAATGAGGGCCATAATTGTGGAGGTGGAGCGGTACTTTATCTAACCAATACACATTATTTCAACTTATCCATGGGATTGGGAAAAATATCAGAATTGATGGCCCTCAAACTACTGCTTAATTTTGTTGAGAAGAGAGGGATTGACACCTTGCAACTCTTTGGTGACTCTATGGTGCTTCGCAATTGAATCAGAAAAACAAAAGCATGTCACAACATTAGATTGGCTCCACTACTTGATGAAGGTTTTACAATTCTGAACTTTTATAGAAAAAAAAATGTGCGTCATATTTATAGGAAATAGAACAAACTGGTCGACAAACTCTCTAAGGAGGGAACTCAACTGGTTATGGGACAGTGGAAGATAAAATAATTCAATGATGGGGTTGTCTCTAAGTTCTTTCACAGACCGTTCATAAACTTCCTGGATCCTGTCGGATCCTAGACTTCATTTTTGTATTTTGGATGATAGACTGCGATTATTTTTGGCTTTGTGGCTGAGTGGTTCTTTCTTTATGCACAATATTATCCTATATTTCAGGATGATAGGGCAGGCCCAGACTTGTACTTAAATTTTTTACTATAGTATTTGCTTTGTAGATCTCCAAAAAGTGGAGCTTTTCAGGAAAATATAGTTTGAGAAATACTTTTTGAAGACTAATTGGTTCTTGGGAACCAATAGATGAATCAATTGGATTCAATATACAACTGACAATATATTTTTAGGCACAAATATTCATTAATGGGAAGATTGATCACTCAAATGCATGATAGCTCATGCTTTATGTAGAATGTGAATTTATTTTCTTCTTCAAATAAAATTTATGCTTTTTCTGAGGAAAAAAAAAGAGTGGGACACTTATTGAGATTGTCAAGAACAACGATTTTTTTGTGTCTGTCACAATATTACTAAATAAATCTCCAAGATTTTTGTGCAAGAGATGCAAACCACTTTCCAAGTATTAGACATCGATAATATTGATCTCGATTATTTTCGGAATGAAATTAAAGAAGAGAAATTACAATGAAATACTCATGAAAATTGCCAGAAACAGAGAAATACAGCTGTGACATCCCCAACCACCCAACAAGTTGGACAACACCACAGTGGAAACAACTTTCTACTATGATACCATTTTGTGACATCCCCAGCCACCCAACGGGCTGGACAATGCCACAGTGGAAACAATTTTCTTCTCTGATACCATTTGGTGACACCCCCGACCACCCAAGCGGGGTCATTCTACTCCAAATAACGCTTTGATATATATACATATATATAATGAAATTTTAAATAGACACAACATTATGTTCATACACATATCCATGCAGAAGCAATAGTAATACATACATGCAATAAACACAGACGATTATGATAACATTATAACACATGTACAAGATACACATCATATAGAGAACAAAGATTTGGTACTTATATTTTAATAGATGACCACCAACTGTGTGCAAACCTTCCACGAACCTCCCAGCCTTAGACCACACTGCTCATCACGCTCAGGAGTGGATCACCCCCAAGCTGGGACTAAACTCCACACAGGGAAAAGGAATCCTAGACCTAGCTTGAGGCTATGGGAAATTGCATTGTCCAACTGGAAGGATTCTCTCCAAGGAGCCTACTTACGCCCACTTCTCACAGACTCTCATTCTCCACATGCATGTCCCACCCCGGGAATATGCACCTTCATTGTTCCACATTCCATCGGTTTCTCCACTTCCCTTCCAAGGCTTCAGCAATAGGCCGGATCAGGAATTCTCAGAGCTCTGTAGCTGGTGTTGGACTCCCTCCAAGATAAATCACTTCCCCATCGAAATATCTTACCTAGAGAGAGTTTCTCACAGGCCTAACAACCTTCTTCTTCAACCACGGGCCTAAGAACCCACCTCTTCAACCACAAGCCTGACAACACGCCTCTTCAATCCACAACAACCAAAATCGGGTAAGGAAAAAGGGACGACTCATCAAATTACTGGGGTTCACAATGGAGGAAATGACTCTAGATGCGTACTTGTTGAGTGTGTGCATGAACTACACAAGGGATGGCTAGCATGCTGAGGATGAACTCGTGGGAAACTAAATGGCCAGACTGGTCAGATTGTTGAGAGAACGCAAGGAAAATGGTGAGAATGGTCAACTTGTAGAATCGTGAGAGAGTTGCAATGGTGAGTGTGAACTCCTCTGGAAGAATGGACAGAATGGTTCATGAACCCCAACAAAGGTGGAACTTCCCAGATAAGTCTGCATGCATCCTAGGTGACACTTGCCTCTCTAGGAGCACGCTCGTCTCCACTTGGAGTTTGTTCCTCTCCCCAAAGGAACTTAGGATAACTAGGTGTATTTCCCAACTTTAGTTATTTTCAGGAATACATTATAATATTCCTTTGGTTTAAACCCTCAATATTATCCCCTCTTTCATATCCTCTCAACCCCATCCCTTTCCCTACCCAGTGGATCTTAGTCCCCCACAACTCTTTCTTCGTGGTCGGTCTACATGTGGCGATGTATTTTATTAAAACTCTACATAATTACATATACAAAATTAGGCCCACTCATCTTACCATCTAGGCTCTCCGGCCTAATAAACACACAAGCCTACCAGCTTATAATTACTTGGCTCACCAGCCTAAAAACATCATTACATTTCATAGGGGCTCGGCCTTAAGGTATTGCAATCCCCTCCCATTATTTTTGCACTATCCTCAATGCAACTCATTTACATAATATCAGCAAGATTTTAAAAATATTTAAAAATATGTGGGTATTCTTCCCACATATCATCTTCATGATCCCATGTTGCGTCCTCAGGACCGTACCAGGTCCATTGGACCTTTACAAGCCATATGGCTCGATTCCAGAGCTGTTTTATTTTCTAGTCCAAAATGCGCATCGAATGCACTTGAAAATCACTTTCTTGACCCACCTGAATCACATTCCAATCAATAACATGATTAGCATCATGTATATATTTCTTAAGTAATGACACATGAAATACATTATGTATAGACATAGATGTAGGAAACGCAAGCATATAATCTATTGGACCAATCTTCTCTAGGATTTCAAACGGCCCACAATATATCGCTGCCAACTTGGAATAGTTTCCCAACTTCAGGGAACTTATGTTGGTTTTCACCTTCAAGAAAACATGATCACCCACTTTAAATTCCCTGTGAGATTTGTTCTTGTCAGCATATCTTTTCTGCATGTCTTGGGAAGCCTTCAAATTATGTTTAATCTTCAGCATTTTCTCTTCCATTTCCTTGAGCAGCTCTGGCCCAATTATTTCTCTATCAACTGGGTTTTCCCATCTTACTGGGGTGTTGCACCTTCTTCCATAAAGTACCTCAAATAGGCTCATCTTCAGTGACACTTAATACCCATTGTTGTAGGAAAATTCTACCAAGTGTAGATAATCTTCCCATTTAGATGGTTTGTCCATCACATACATCCTTAGTATATCCTTTATCACTTGGTTCACCCTTTCTGTTTTCCCATCAGACTCAAGATGATAGGTTGTGCTAAAGTTCATATTTTTTCTAAACCCTTTGAATAATCATCTCCAAAACTTTGAGGTAAACTTTGGGTCTTAGTCATACACAATTGTCTTGGGAATGCCATGCAATCATGCTACTTCCCTCATATAAATGTCAGCAACATTAGTTTCCTTGTGAGTAACCTTCATAGGAATGAAATGGGCAGCTTTAGTAAGCTTGTCCACCACCACCATGATTGCATCATGTTGCTTGCTTGTTCTGGGCAATCCTGTGATGAAATCCATTGTCACCACTTTCGACTTCCACTGAGGAATGGGTAATGGTTGCAGCAACCCAGCTGGGTGTCTATGCTCATCCTTGACCCTCTGACACTCCAAGCATTTAACAATGTATTCAACAATCTCCCTCTTCATGCCTGGCTAATAATATTAGTTCTTGACTGTTGAAATTGTTTTATGATATCCTAGGTGTCTTGCGTAGGGTACATTGTTCATTTATTTTAAAGCCGCACTCCTCAATTCAGGATAATTAGGTACATAAACTTTGTTTCTGTACAAGAGGATTCCATCAATTCCCAATTCATATTTTCATCTTTCTGTTGCATTTTACCTTGCTGCAATTTTGTTACCAATTCCATGTACTGCAAATCAACCTTTGCAACCTCAAAAATTATGTCTTTAAGATCAGTTTGATACATTCTAATGGTTGTACCATACATTTCATGCACTCTCCTATTGAGTGCATCATCCACCTTGTTCTCCTTTCCTTTTATGTGTTTGATATTAAAGTCATACTCACTGAAGAATTCCAACCGTCTACTATGCCTAGCATTCAAGGTAGGTTGATCAAACAAATATTTCAGACCATTATGGTATGTCCTTAACTCAAACCTATTTCCCATGAGGTAGTGCCTCCATTTATTCAAAGCATGCACTATGGTTGCCAACTCCAAATCATGAGTGCCATAGAGCCTTTCATGCTCTTTCAATTTTATGGACTCGAAACATATCACAAATATGTTTTGACTAAGGACTCCACCAAGTCCTTCTTTGCATGCATTTGTGCAAACCATGAAATGTTCATTTGGATATGCAATCTTCAGAATTGGAGCACTGGTTAACAGTTGCTTCAATTTCTAGAAGCTCTTTTCACATTCTTCTGTCCATTGAAACTTCTTCCCCTTCCTTTGCAAGGAAGTGATGGGGTGAGCTATTCTCAAAAACCCTGCAATGAAAATTTTGTAGTAGCGAGATAGACTCATGAAAGATCTGACTTCTGCCACATCCTTAGGTGTTTTCCACTCTTTAATGGCCTCAACCTTTTCAGGGTCCACTACTATCCATTCTTCAGATATGATATGCCCCAAATAGTGAATTTGGTTTTGATAAAATGAGAACTTGCTCAGTTTGGCATACAATTGATGTTCTCTTAGCACTTTCAAAACCATTCTCAAATGATGCTCGTGCTCTTCTTCCGACTTGGAATATACAATAATTTCATCCAGAAAAACAATGACAAACTTGTCTAAATATTCCTGGAAAACACCATTCATTAAGCACATAAAAACAGTTGGTCCATTTGATAACCCGAATGGCACCACTGTGAACTCGTAATGATTGTACCTTGTCTCAAAGGTGGCCTTGATGACGTCTTCATCTGCTATAGCGGGAAAACCCCTCTACGGACTACACCAAGGTTCTAAAATGTAGGCAGAGCATAGATGAATTTAGGGGCGAAATTTCGCTCATGGGAGAAATTAAAGGGCCTCCAAATTTTTATTGGGTGAATTTTTTGTATTGTAGTGGTTTTTAAAAAGTTTTATTATTAGCCCCCTATTTATTTTTAAAAAAATTGTGTGTAAAGGGTTAGCCCATGGTTTATTTACCACGAAGAAGGAAAAAAAAAATATCTCTCACTAAAATTTGGGCTACAATCTTCCATTCACCCCGATTTTAAGGTATGAGGATTTTTGGAAGCAATTTCATTCTCCCCATTTGGTAGAATTCGGTAAATCGGATTTTATGCATTCATTTGACCCCATTTTATGTTAAGGTTATCTAAATGCGAAGCTGAAAGACAATTCCTCTACAAAACTTAAATCTCATTTCATTCTATATCAACAATTGGATAAATGCTCTAGTAGAAGCGGGATTTGCTTACAAGGACTTCCAAAAGTGGATTGGAAGAGTGCCCCAGAACCCATTTTTCAGAGGTTTTTAGAGGTACGACCAGAAAAAATTATGAAATCCTCGATTGCATTCCAGAATCCATGTCCATTTGGGGTTTCTCTTTTGGTTCTTTAAATATTTCTTTTTTCTTTTCAATGGGTTTTTAGATATTTAAATGAATGAAAATATCATTAGAGAATGCACCCAATATTTCTTTTTAAAATGAGATATTGAACATTTGGTTTAAAATAGATCTACGACGTCGATTTAAAATACTAACAACGTTGGTAAAGAAAATGGACGCTCCATCTCACGGCGTCTCCGCGGCTAGGGTTAAACCCTAGCCGCCTTCCTTTCTGCAGCTCGGCCTCTTGGCCACAACTGCTCTTTCTTCAATAACCGCAGGCCTCTCTTCAATGGCGGCTCCCTCTCACAGTGAACCAGGATGCAACGGCTCTGCCCAACGCAGTTTTGCAGCTGCTCAGTCATGTGCGGCTCCTCTCGCCCCCGACCCTTCGGGTAGCGCCCCAACAACCTACAGTGATGATGTTAAATCACAAACCTCAGTCCGCTCCTTCCCATCTGCCTCGTGCTCGGTTAAAGAAGCTCCAGCGATCTCTCTTCTCATGGGCCAGGAAGCTGAAGACGAGGAAGATTACTTCCGGGAAAATGCTTTAATCTGTCGATTCAATGGAATTTGGCCATGGCTTGTGGATCTCAATGGTTGGATCATAGCCCACTGGAAGCCTCTCATCAAGGAAGATTTTTTCATCCACCCCTGCTCGAAGGGTTTCTTCATTGCAGAGTTTGATCTTGCAGCAGATCGAGATTTGATCCTAGCCTCTTGCCCCTAGTTTTGGGGAAACTCAGGTTTGTGCATGATGGTTTGGACTCCTTGCTTCAATCCTCTGACTGATGTTCTTTCTTTTGCTCCAGTTTGGGTCAGACTTACGAATCTTCCCTTGCATTTTTGGGGTGAAACTTCTCTTCGAGATATTGGATCAGCATTAAGAAAGTATCATTTTGCAAGCAAAGAAACTAGAATTCATAGCACCACCTCATATGTCAGGATATGCGTGGAAATGGATTTTAGCAAAGGGTTTCCAGCAGAAATTATTTTGGGTTGCAAAAACTACTCCTGGACCCAAAAGCTAGACTATGAAATAATCTCACTACGTTGCAGGGCTTGTTTCGAAACAGGGCACATAGCAGCTCAATGCACTAAGGGAAACAGGAAAGTGGGAAATCAACAACGCAAATCAACCTGGTGGGAAGGCTCCAATGAAGATCATCAACTAATTATTACAAACATCGGAAAATCTTCTCTAGAACCAGACCCTCTGAGCCTTATTTCCAAAGGCACGTCTACTCAGGAGACACCTCTGAATCACTCCAATAACGTCCCTCAATCGAAGAGTAAAGATTCAACCTCTCTTGATCCAGGAATAGAAAGAATTAAGGCTTCAGACATTCCTGATACAAGAATAGAAAGCAAGGCTCTCTTCAGCCACCCACCTCCTTCAAGTTGGGCAGACGAGGCCGATAAAGATGATAAAGATGAAGCATCATTGACATCCCCAAAGAAAACAAGTCCCCCGGATTAGGAAAATATGGGGATAATTGAATCAACAACAACATCACTACCTGCCAAAGAATCTTGGACAATAGTTGAGAAGAGGAAAAAGACACCACCAGAAATACAACCAATGATGACCAGAAGTCGATCCGGAAAGAAAAAATAATCATGAGTTACTTTTGTCAACTTTTAGGCCGTCAATTTGTTCGAATTTATTCATGTAAGGAATCATGGAATGTAGTTTACTTGGATAACTAGAAACATAGGAAAGTGAACTTGGAATCCGGTAAGATAAATCGGAAACTATACTTGGGATCTTTTTTTCTATGTGCTTTTTTCAGGAAAGGCCGTTGATCTTTTATCAATACAATCATAACCGTTTCTGTTAAAAATATATATATATATATACTAACAACGTTGTTGTTGGCAGGTAAAAACACCTGCATTAATTATGTTTACCCCCTATACTAGGCATTGAGTATGACTATGAAAGATGCTCAAAGGAGGATGACTGTAATAATTCTCCATCTCTTTGTATTTATATTTTATACTAATTATTCTTGAAACAAGTATATATTGGCCTTAAGAACATGTACACAGGTCGGATCCAAACCATAGACAAAAGACAACTCCAAACCGACACCAAAAGAGGTCAGTTATCCTATCTTTAGTTTGATAAGTCTTGATCCAAATGTAAACAACAATGGACATCTTATGGCACTGGAACATTCCCTTATCATCTCATGCAAGCAAGTGTTGATTTTGAGGCTTAAGGAACAAATATAGGGCACTGATTTAACTATCTTATAGCTTTATTCTAAGTAATTTTTAACAAATTATGCCTTTAAAGATCAATGATGAACTTAGAAGCAACGTACTACATTTATCATACTTCAATCAACCTCACACTTGGGTGAAAAATCTACAAGACAAACTATGATGTGATACCAACAGTTATATGTAAACACATTCACACCACCATGAAATTTCTTCCTTGGAAAGAGTAACGTGTTGAGGTTTTACATGGAAAAAATCTACAACTCACATTTGTCAATATTTGAGAACATAAATGAGAGGTAAAGATGCATGTTCTAAACTCTTCTTAGTGACTGAATTATTTGAACTCATCATTGTAAAATGTCATTAATAATTATTGTTGTTCAAAATAATTCCTATTGGATCCTAATGTTTTGAAGTGTCCATTTCTATTGTTTTAAAACAATACCCATCTCTATGTGTGCCAAAATAGAGTGTAAGTTTTAGATGTAAGTATGCTTTGACTGGAATATGATAACAACCATTAGATGACTAAAATATGATAAAAAAAACCTCAAATAGCCTTCAATTATTCATTTGAAGCAATTTTTGTGGACTTCTATTGGTGTACTATTCATACCACTGGAAAGCATCAACTCCTAGTTTAGACAAAGAAACTTTGTTAATGATCAAAAGTCTTCAAGATCATATTCATAATGAATATCAACAATAACCAGTGTTGCCTTGAAAACTTTTCAAATTGCTACAATGTTCTAGTGGCATGATTATGACTTTCAAATGTGATGAGTTCAACTTTTTAATTCTCAACAAAATGAACCAAATTCGGAATGAGTAGGCCATCAAGATTCTATTTATCTTTTCTATAAAATGTCAATCCCACCAACTATTCAAGTGTCACCTTCTTCTTCTTCAACACCAAAACAATTGTTACACTCACTACCCCTTCATTTATGCCACTGCATCTTGAATGGATTTGGGACAACATTGTCAAAAATTTGGGGGAAATCCTAGTGTTAACAATGTCTCTACTAGGGGAAAGCACTCCCTCGCATAATGTTGAGATTCCAGTAATATCTGAGATAGTAGAACAAGAACGAATATCCCCTTGTATATGCCTTTTATTGATGGCTATGATTGGAAAATCCTTGCGCATGTAAAACACTATTCTAGACCACCACTTATTTGCAAATAAAAATATTTCATACAATAGATAAAAACATGCAATGATAACATGATGTTCAATAAATGAATTTATTCCAAAAGAAAACACAATTTACCCTAAGTAACGTAGAGATAAAGGTTCAAGTGTAATTATATATCCAATGAAACCATTTGATCATCCTTTGAAGGACAATAATTCTTCCCTTGTGTTTCATTATAAATCAAAACATGGATATTTGTAAGCAACATCCAGAGATATGTTGGTTGTCTAGTCACTCTGCTTTTGATAAGCAACGAAGAATATTG
Source organism: Picea engelmannii (assembly GCA_009831015.1). Lineage (NCBI taxonomy): Eukaryota > Viridiplantae > Streptophyta > Pinopsida > Pinales > Pinaceae > Picea > Picea engelmannii. The sequence continues at coordinate 80,681 of ML789356.1, forward strand.
AAACCCTGCATCTCTGAAAGACGATGTTGCACTTGTCCAAATGGTCCTTCACTTCTTCTTAGAACTAATTCCATCGAATCGTGAAATGGATCATTTCTCATTGTACTCACAACATACTTGGTAAAATCAACATATTCCACACAATCAAATACCCTGCCTTTTTGTACTATCTTTGATTGTTGGTTATTATTGTAATTTGGGAGCATATCTCCTTTGCTATTGTGGAGTTCTTCATAGATCTACTCTACATTGTCACTATCATCCAAAACATTATGAGGAGAGAACAATTTCTCCCATATTGAACAAATTATTTTCATTTTGAAAAGTTACAAGACAATACCATTCCAAGAAAAGGTTGTGTTAGATAATCTGGATCACAGATGCACACACTCTAACTAGTTTGCAGTACCATCCATTTTTCCTCAAAAAAAAAAAAATTCCAGTGAAGGGGAGAAACAAAACGACATTGCATTCTCATGTAATTAAAGTCCCGAAACCTTCTAAAAACCTTGGAATTCCACATCACATGATTAATTGTTTTTGGCTTGTGACAAACTTCACAACAACCATTTTTTATTAAGATGGCCCTTAATTTCTAGACTATTTTGAAGGACCAAGTACCCAAGAACTCGAATCTGAAAGAAGAGGATGACAAGTAAACACCTTGACATATCTGAATCCACTACATTCTATGATCATGAGCATTCCATTTCTGATTAAGGTGAGAGGATATGGATCAATTTGGTCTCTCTTTATCAAAAAGACTCTTTAAGTGATGATCCAGAAATGACATCCCATAAAACCATCGCTAATCCTTCCAAATCGACCCATAAGAACAATTATTGCTTAGTGTCAAAATGACTTCATCTATAATGCAATACCAGATTCCCAGATTGAAAATTATATTTGGATCATTCGAAAATTAAATAGTACAATCCAACTATTTAGAAATGAAAAACCTACATGAATTTGTCAATACTAAACTTCCACATTCAAAAATTTATTAAATCCATGAAGAAAACTGACAATTGCATAATTATTATCTATGTGGAACATGCCTAGTTGTTATGGTTAGAAATGGGGTACCAATATTATTTAAATTTTTTTCCTTAAATTTTCTTTTTAAATATTATGGTACTTTTTAAATATTGTGGTACATCTGACCTCCAATAAAAAACTAATGTTAACTTTTAAAACACTTGAGTGACTCAAACTCTCGTCTATTCTTGTTTCATCCATTAATAGTAAATACCACTTGCTTGTGTTGAAGATTCACACTTACAAGGTTTTTAATAAAATTATTAATATTTATATCATAAAAAAGTAGCATATTCAAGCTTCAAGTGGCCATAATGTATTCAATCTGGAAGGAAAAAATGCAGGGCACTAATTTGACTATCATGTGGATTCATTCTAAGTAATTTTCTAACAGATTATGCCTTTAGAGATCAAGGTTGAACTCAGAAGCATCATATTCCTTTGTGGCAGACTTCAATCAACCTCATGCTTGGGTGAAAACAGTACGGGACAAACTATGATGTGATACTAGGATACTAGTGGTTTAATGTTAATCTTTAGGGAAAACAACTCCCCAAAATTCATTATATGTGAAGCCATTCACACCACCTTGAAATTTCTTCCTTGGAAAGAATAACTTCATTGTGGTTTTACACAAAAAGTGGTTTAATGTTAATCTTTAGGAAAAACAACTCCCCAACATTCATTATATGTGAAGCCATTCACACCACCTTGACATTATATTAGTGATCCTACACATGTGATTGACCTGAGTTCCTTGCAGGTATCGGACGAGGGAGCGCTCATGGCTGAGCCGGTCCGCATCTTAGATCATCGCGTTCGACAGTTACGACGTCGAACGGTAGATTAGGTCAAGGTCCAGTGGGACAGTTATAGTCCGCACTCGACGACCTGGGAGGACGCATATGATATGCGTCAGCAGTTTCCATTTTTGTTTGATAGATAGACTTATGATATTGTGATACTTTATTTCTGCATTTATACTGAGAAACTTCGGGACGAAGTTTAGACCAAGAGGGGGTGTATGTAACATCCCGCTCTGGCGCACTGAGATAACTTATTTTTTTGAGGACACTTGCTTGCAAGTGATCTTGACTTTTATGATGTTAGACCATTTATACTTGATTATGATGCGATTGACAGATGACATGATGTGTTACTATTTGATTAGACAGGTGCTATTGACTTAGTTTTATTGAGTGTGCAGGGTTGTTGACCTTGAGGATGCAGAGGCATCGGTAGAACCCCCTTGGACTCCGGACTGAGTCAGGGAGTGTGCTTTTGGGTTGATATAATTACTATGATGTTTCATTGATTTGATGATTTGATGTTGACATTTATGACATGATTGTTGATGATGCAGGCTGACGATAGCTTGTCGACCAGACTCACATATGGAGTAAAGGGGCCACACACAATTTGCAGAGAGGTTGAGGGAGAGGGGTGGACAGCAGCCCTGCCACCGCCTACTAGCACTCCCGCCGTGGCTCGATCTGTAGGTTAACGATTACCTAGTTCGAGAGGATCCACGATGCCGTGAGGGCAGACTGCGACAGTCAGTCACTCACGATAAGGGGTGCACAATAAGGCGGGGGCCTTATTCCTTAGAACCCTTAGTCTCCTACAAGTTCACCTGGCGGAGTGTTGACTCCAGGGGTTATAGATGTCTACCAATCAGTCCAGTTGGCGAGTGGCACCCTTGGAGCATGTGGTGCATCCTGAAGGTCACGTCACACAAAAGAAACTCAGTTGGCGAGTGGCACCCTTGGAGCACGTGGTGCATCCTGAAGGGCACGTCGCACAAAAGAAATTCAAGAGACGAGTGGCACCCTTGGAGCACTTGGTGCGTCCTGAAGGGCACGTCGCAATAATGTGGATGACGGAGTCAGCCCTAATAGCCCTAAGACATTAACACCCTAATAAATCCTTAAACAATTGCCCTAACCAAGAGTCACCAGTTCAGAATTGAGTCCTATGTCAAAAAAAAAAAAAACTTAATTCAAGACTATACATTAAATATTCATTACCCCTATGATTCGCAACCTCCACCTAATCCCAGGAGTTTCCTTCCTTAATTAAATACATGAAACGATTCCTCCTTTAATTGAATTCTTAAAGTAAGTCCTTCCTTAATTGCATACATAAGGCCCTTCCTCATTCCCAGTAATAAGCATGATAATTTATCTTTTAGGAAGGTACTACTTCGCCCTAACCTGATAATCGAAGCTTAACCATCTCCTAATGACAATGCCAGGATATTCTAGCTCACAATAGATCTGCCATGCATACAACATTAGAAATTTATTCCCTGCTAAGCTAGCTCTAACAATACAGGTTCTAATAATATTATTAAACAAAAAAAAACCCACTTAAGCTAATGTGAGTCTTCATAAAGTGTGTAGGGTAAAATAAAGAGATTTAATAAATTAATTCAATTAGGTGGTTGTAAAGTTGAAAAGAAGAAATTAATTAGT
>ML789356.1:84323-121227 GCA_009831015.1 Picea engelmannii
AAGAGGATTTAGGGTTTTTGGGGAAAAACTTAAAAGAAGATGTGATCAGGTCAAAAAGGAGGATAAAAAGAAAGGGGAGGGGAAAGGAGAGGGGATTCAGCTATGAGGTATTGTTATGCTGCCAAACTGGAGAGGGGGGATGATTGCTTGTAGGAGTTGGGGATTTTCTCAGCTGACTTGAGTGGTAGCTCAGCCTTGGAGGCGAGCTGGGAAAGCTAGGTACTGTCTGGATTGTGTGTGGCCCCTTTGTGGCTCGGGGGGCTGAGGGGGAAGCAGAGTAACCCTAGCGTTTGGCTGGGAGGTACCGGTGAGTCCTCTACGGTCGGCAAGCAGGAGCAGGAGCGGCAGGAGCACAGGAATCATTTGCTGCAAGTGATAAGGGCACAGGTATGTCATTCGGATTTGGGCGTTATAAATCTCTGGGCGTTTCTATCTTGCTGCGGGTGTTTATGAGCTGTAGTTTTAATGGCTAATGTGCAAACTTGTAGTTCAGTGGTTATAGTGTGATTCGTGTTTGAAATCTGTGGTTTTAATGGTTATTGGTGTAAACTTGTAGCTTCAATGGTTATTTCGCTTTTCTCTTTTTTTTCTTTTCATATTTAGTACAGTTTAGGGTTTCTGGTAAGTTGGCTTGGATTTATGGTTATTGCCTTCGGGTCCCTGGGCGTTCATTTTATGGGCTTTTCGTTTCAAAGGTTACTGCCACTTCGTTTTTGTTGTCATGCGTTTTTTCCATTGACTGACATTCCGTGTGTAACTTTTGGCATTTCATTTCAAAGGTCACTGCCACTTTGTTTTTACTGTCATTCGTCTTGCCAGTGACTGACCATCCGGGTGTGTCTTCCTACCGATTGGCAGCGGTGGTACCTAGTCCCTTTGTACCTTTGTTTACTCACAGTCATCTGGTTCATATACGATGTGGCTGTCGATTCCCTTTCACCCATCTACTGATTCGAATTTCATTTTTCACTGTGTTGCATTTTTAATACGGACTGATTGTTTTTACGGTGTAGCGATTCCTTTTATTGGTTGGTGTAGTGGACTGTCGTGCACCCTCTTGACTAACTGTTGGTGGATTGTTTGCATGGAGTGCCATCTCCTGACCGCCTCCGCACCCTGTGTTCATGAATCATGCAATGCCTGCGATGTGGGGTTTATCTCCTGTATTGTTAAGCCCAAATTTTTAAGCCCTCGGGTTACGGTGCCTGTCGCGGCATGTTTTTCCATTTTTTTTTATCGCATAGAATAGTCGATTCTGATTTTTATGCCCAAGGTTGTTGTGAGAGAACTGCGCCTACCTCCATGTGTCTTTTCATTTCCTGGGGTGATATTGTGTGGTTCCTTTTTATATTGCGTGCGCATATGAATAGCTCAAATTATATTGTACAGAACTGTAGATTTATTTACGATAGTTAATTTTTATTTTTATTCTTATAACGTTTTTAAAATACACTTGGATATTATTGAATAGTTTGTTCCAGGTATTGAGTTTAACTTTCTTTATGATTACATGTAATGTATTCCATATGTCATCATTGAGCTAAATAAAATAAAAAACCTAAAATTTGGTATGGGTTACAGTCGTCATATGATTATTGAAATCGCATCAATGGGTCGTACATCAACCACTTTATTAACGTGGAGGTGCTATTATTAGCTATTGTTAGTCCTGGAAGTGACTGTCCTGGAATTGTTGTTACACTCCCGAGAAACCTGATCTGGAGTGGATACCCTGCTCCTCGGACCATTACAGTTGTGTCCCTTACCATGAATTCGTGAGGGGATGACTCGAATTGCACCCGAACTTATTACCGCTCCCTCCAACTTATTGAACCTCGCTCTGGTAACCTTACGGCCTGTTAGTCTTAATTAAGGGGACAATGGAAACCACTGCCGTATGAAACCGCCACTGCCTGTGAGCACGCGTTTTCTGCTCGCGCGTCTTCCTAGGGAACGTCCCTTCTGGCAGTATTGCCAGTGCTTACACCTGGACATTCGCAGAGGTTGCCAGCCCTCAGCCGCAGGCAATTCCCATCCTGGCGATTACTCCTTATCGCTTAAATTCATGAACTTAATATGCTGCTTTAAAAAAAAAATCAGGTTAATAATGTTGTCTTGTATTAAATATGGATTGCGTATCGTTTTGTTCACAGCTTTAATAGGCTGCTTTTAAAACCTGGTTTAGTAATGCGGTCCCATTTTAAATAGGATTTTTATCGTTTTATTTCCTGGGTAATACGCTGCTTAAAATTTAGTTAATAATGCGTTCTCATTTTAAAATACGGATTTCTTATCATTCTAAATTTATGGTTTTAAGATGCTGCCTTTAAAAATTCATCTTAATAATGCTGTATCATTATAACTATGGATTTCTCATCGTTTAATCTCATGGCTTTATTATGTTGCTTCTAAAAGTCGGTTAATAATGCTGTCCTGATTCTAGATCATGAGTTTGAAATTTAATCTCGGAAAAAGGCTTCCTCCACAAATTTTTATTGTACCAAGGCCATGGGTACTGGTTAAAAATGTTACAATGACAGCCCTCTGAATAAACTTGTAGGATATAAAAGAAAAACAATCCCACATTACAGAAACTTTATGATAAAAACAAAACAATTCCCGTACCTACACACAGTACTCACTGAAAATCCGCATAGTTAACTACTCCCAAGATGTGCATGCATGTTAGAGTTAATAATTGATTAACTAATTTATTTTAGAGATTTATTATCAACGAGATGCGCATTCAAAGGATTTACAGTACAACTTTTAGTAAGAGCATCTGAATAAATCGCAGCCTTTAAATATATCTGGGACCATCCTTCAAATTTCATGAGCAAGCAACCTTGAAAACAACTACAGAAACTTGAAAAACTCCCAGAATAAGTAAACCATTCCACAGCAGTTGCCAGAAGTTAAACGAATTGACAGAAGACAAACGGATGGCCAGGTTAAAACGATTGATGAGAAATCGTAAGGATACAATCAGAAGGGGGGCAATTTATAATTGCATTTGTTAATTGTGTTTTACCTTGTCATTTAATTACAATCGGTGGCATTACAACAACCCATTTTACGGATACAAAAACGCAACTGTATACAAATACGTCGAATATAACAGTATACAAAAATGCCCAAGATAACAGTTGCTCATTGTACATAATAAAAACGCCCAATATAACAGTGGAAAAAACACCCAATAACAGTTGCAGAAACGCCCAATAACAGTTGCAAAAACGCCCAATATACAGTGGCAAAAACGCCCAATAACAGATGCAAAAACACCCAATAACAGTTGCAAAAATGCCCAATATACAGTGGCAAAAACGCCCAATAACAGTTGCAAAAACGCCCAATATAACAGTTGCAAAAACAAAATATAATGATGCTCATTCTGAATAAGAGCGCAGACCAAGCACACAGAGGCAAACGCCAATACATACAAGGAATGCCATTTAAAACGCCCAACATTTCCGGTAAAACGCAAATCTATTAAACGCAGACCTGTAAGACTTTACTGCCCAGAAATGGATGATTAATCGATTGCTTATTTTCAGAATTACATTACATTAATGGAGACTCAATCGAAACGCTTGCATTTACCATTAAAACGCAGACCTTTCGAGCCACATACCAGAAAGCAGAATGCCCAATGAAAACCATGCATGCATAATCGAATCCAGAATTTAGAATGCCAATCTAACTCCAACATGCCAAATCGAATCCATGAATGCAGAGAAATTCAAATCAAGACGGAGAGAAAATCGCAAAAAGGACGCCGGAGTTTCACCCCAAAAACAACCCACGGTCAAATTTCCATAACAACAAATATTAAAATTTACACATTCCCGCACCATCATTTAAATTTGCCAGTCCAGAATTTCAGCAGAATGTTTTTATACAGTCTAGAATTACAGCAGAAATGATTGTATACAGTCCCGAGCGATGAATGAAAAGGATATACAACAACAATATTACAACGAAGATTTACATCCAAGCATTCTACTACCAATTAACGCGCGTACCTTTTTCCCTTTCGACCGCCTTGATTGATGTCCGCGCCTCGATTGATGTCCCGCGCTCCTTGCCGCTCCTACTTGCCGACCGTAGCGACCTCACCGGTACCTCCCAACCAAACGCTAGGGGTACTCTGCTTCCCCCTTAGCCATTCACACCACCTTGAAATTTATTCCTTGGAAAGAGTAACTTCATTGTGGTTTTACACATAAAAAAAATATATATGCAGTTCACATTTGTCAATATTTGAGAACATAAATGAGAGGTAAGATACATCTTCCAAACCTTTCTTAATGACAAATTTCTTCAAATTCATCACCATAAAATGTCATTAATAATTATTTCTATTCAAAAGAGTTCCAATTGGATCCTAATATTTTGAAGGGTCCATTTCTGCTATCTTTAAACAATACCCATCTCTATGTTGTGCAAGTTTTAGATGTAAGTATGTTTTGACCAAAATCTGATATCCTTTGGTGTTTCATTTGAAGAATTCTTCGTGGACATCTGTTGGCGTACTATGCATGTGCAAGTTTTAGATGTAAGTATGCTTTGTCCAAAATTTGATATCCTTTGGTGTTTCATTTGAAGAATTCTTTGTGGACATCTATTGGCGTACTATGCATACTGTTGTAAAACATCAACTCCTAGTTTTGACAAAGAAGATAATACATACTATGTTGATCCACCTTTCATATTGTTGTGACATCTTGTTATGTGTTTTTTTTGTTTTGTTGCCTCTATACATATGGTGTTTATTCATATATGTATTGTAAGGTTTGTTTTCTCCTTCACCACTCTATCTATAATTTCCATCTAAACCACATTCATGCTTAGTGAGGTTTTCAACTCAATTTAAATCACTAATTCTTCAATCCTCCCCTGAAGGATTTTATTGCAGTTTCCTTCATTTCATTTATTTTGTTAGTTGTTGAACTAATAAAAGGGAGTGTTTTCCTTACTAAGGGTTTAATTCAAGTCTAAATTATGACATGTATCATACTCATTTAACTACCAATGATTAGTTTTAAAGCCTTGTTATCCTAGTATTAGATTTTTATCAATTTCTTGTCTGTAGATTCTCTCTTTTATGAAACATGTCCACACTTTTTTTTTTTATCAAATTTCTACCACTCTATACAATATGCCACTTTTTTTGTTACTATCAATCCTTTCCTTCTTTTCATTGGTAAAATATAATTATATTTACATAAAATTACAAGAGTGCCAAAAACCTGAGATATCATTCTGTCTCTAGAAAAAATAGGAATCAAAGAATTTCAACATAAATGAAAAAATATAGCTAAATTTCAAACATATATCCTCTTTTTGGATGACTCTACCTCTCAGAAAACTATTAAAACAGAAAAATGAGACTTATACCAAAAACTACTACTGAGAAAACTATTCCAACAGAAAAAGGAGGCTTATCAGTCTTCCTTTTAATTACTCTTCTTTGCTGCTTGAATTGCTCTCATGCTCATTTGTCACTTTCTAGATGATGCCCTCCCATTTCTTTATGCACATGGAGTAATCAAGGTCAAATATTTTGAAAATAGGCTTTAGATAGTCCAAATTTAACTGAATCTAGGCCTGAAGTGCTATGACATGCTTGACATAGTCCAGCAGTAGCATACACTCTTTCCAGGTGTTAGCTTTTGCTTTGATATAGTCTTCTTTAGCTTTCTAGAAAGTTTCATTCATGTACTCTGAAGCGTTTTCTCATCTCCAATTTTTACTCAGTTATGTTAGACTGAGCCTAAGCCATATGCCCACCCAGCCCAACAATTGCTTGATGAGCTACTATTTTGTGTTCTACAGAAACTAGAAAGATTACTTTAATACACCCATAATTATAAATACATAGGCATCATTAATTCCCACTACCCGCATGGAAGAATTACTGATTCCGATGCCAAAATCATAAAATAAAAATCCAAACATGGTGATTCCTTGACATGAGAGAGTTATATAAATGAAATAATATCTTCCACTACAGAAAATGCCAATAATTCATTTCCTGAAAATTAATACATGAATTGTTTTAAAGACATGTGTAATTCTCTTCTAAATAAACACCCTATACTATTATTTTGACATTTGAAACAAGAAGCTATACTCCATCAACTAAGAAGGAAAGATATCATATAACATACATCAATATATCAATGTCATTTTATTTTGGTAGGATGCCAACAAGGTCAATTAGGACATAACATAATATATCTTACTCATTTTCCTTCAATGTACTCTTAAAATTATCTTACAATTCAAGTGCTTCTTACCACGGGTGCTTTTACATTTTCCTTGAATGAACTCAAGGAATCATATTTTCTAAATCAATGTTATAAAGGATTTCATTTTCTATCATATGAATAAACAATTCCTATATTCAATCTACACCTGTAAGGAGAATCTTCAATCTTTCATATTAAACTTTATGATTTCGTTATTCTCCCAATCATCACAAAGAAAACTTAGATATCCTTTCCTCTGTCCAGCAACAAGCAAAGGAAGCTAGCTGATTCAAAACTGAAAATATCTAGACAATAGAAGTCAGTTCATAAATTATTATTATATTCAAAAATTACTTTTTGGACAGTGGGAAGAATGTTCAGTGACAACCCCGATCAAACACATTATACACCAAAGAATATCCTACTTGCTTCCACTCTATTTGGTATAATTAATTCACAATATGTATATCATATCACATATATACTCAGGTAATCTTAGAAGAATATCCACATGAAAAATCCACAGACATTGCATGCAACATCCAAGTAAACACTTCATTTTGAAAACATTTTATGCTTAAGAATAATGAAAATCATTCATTTTATTTCCAAAGATTATATGAAATTTACAATCCATACAATTCTAGCTTTATTCATATAAGTCAAAACTACTTCCATAAATGTTTGACCATTGCATGTAATCTGAAAATTATGAATAAATAAATTCAAAATGACTCTACAAATCTCATAATCTTCTTGCAGGTCCAATAAATATCAAAATGCTTTTGCAGTTACCAAGATTGGATCCAAAAGTTATGATAACTAAAAAGGGGCAAGTCTTTTCTTGAAACCTGGATGAAATCCAACTCTACCATTTAATAATTCAGTTGGTCCTAACTTGACCAAATAGAATGGCCTATTCTGATTTTAAGAGAGGATTTCCACATCACCTTCATAAGAAAAATTATGACCAATGAGTCCAGGGGAAAAATTATCAATGTTAATATAAACTTGTCTGAAAACATATGTCTGATCAATTATTCTCGGTTATAGACCTCTCAATTACATTTATGCTTCTAGTCAACCCTTAATCATGATTTGAAGGGTTTGACTGGAGGTTAAAAAAAAAATTGTTGAGAAGCCATCGTATACCAATGCAGTGTCTATATCCTGTCAGTGTGACTTGCTGGTGGGAAGGAAGATCCAGTGGGAACGAGCTCCATTTGAGAGTTTGAGGCTATGTAATGGAAAATAGAAATATGGGCTATTTGTAGTAAACCTGCACTAATTCATTATTGGACAATGGCTGAACTGGAAACAGGCTGGAATTTATCATTATTAAAGAGGAGTGTGATTTGATGAAGAATAAAGATTATCTTTCATTGATTGGCCCTCATATAAAAGATTATTTTAATGGAAAATTTGTAATATTTTGTCAGAAGAGTGACAAAAAATTTGGATATTTAGAAATAGTCCATGAACTAGAGAATGAAAACTACATTGCATTTACACCAAATCTATTGAGCAAGAGCCCTTCAACATGGGAGTCCCAAATTAGTAGGGATCCTATTAATTGTCAACTTTAATGGAAAGGACTCGATTGCTTGAACTAAGATCATTTCATTGAGTGGGCCAAGGATCAAATGTTTTTAATTCTTTGAATAATGATTGATTTATAATTTGAAGAGTTTGTAAGCAAAGGAATTAGTGAATACAACCATCTACAAGCATGACTATGAACATTAGCACATGGTGAAATGTGAAGAAATACCCATTTCCATTTTACATTGCCTGAACCATCAATTTCTTGAATATCCAAGAAAGGGAGAATAACACTGCATCTTTGTCAACCCTCTAGGCATGAATTGATTTCATCACACTCGAAATCACTGCCAAGACTATGCCCATTGATGATTGGTTCAAATTACAAAAAAGTTCAATGGATGAGCCTCATTGTGTCTAAAACAAAAAAATGACTCTAAGCCTTTGACTGAAAAGTGAAATTTTGTAATACTTTGCATCTAAAAATTAATAAATATTATGGTAGGAAAATTGATCCATGTGGCTATTCTTAATAAATATTATGGCGGGAAAATTGATCCATGTGGCTATTCAGGTTATTCAGAGCCATCTCATAACAAACCCTGAAATTGGGAATTTTAAGGACCAAGGAGTTACATAATGGTAGTGGAGTAAGTATAAAGGTATAGTGTAAGGGAAAGTAGAGGAGGAGTTGTGGCTATAGGCAACAACATAAGAAGTATTTTAACCAACTACATGTGAGTTATACTTTGACAGGAAACAATAGCAAATATAAATTCTTGACTGTATTTTTTTTTTAAATTCATATTTTATCCCTCTACCAAAGCAAGTTTTCTCATAATTTAATTCAATACTGATAGTTTGAATCATCTGATGTAAACTTCTCTAAACTTACACACAGATAGTCTGAATCATCTGATGTAATTTTCTCATTTGCTTTGCAATATAAATATTATGTGGTGAACACTTAGAGTGATCAAGTCCAACACCGAATCTAATGGAATGGCCTAAAAAATTGTAAGAATGGTTGTCTAGAGGATGACAAGATTAATTGGGACTATAGAAATTTTCGACAACATATATGTTTCAAATATTCAGAAATACAAGAATTCCTAGTTGAACAGGTTGAATATGTTTCATGTCCTTCCTGTCCAAACTCCTTTACACAATAGAAACTTCGATGTTCTTCTATATCTTCGTCAGTAAAACAACCAAGTGAAAGGATTTCTCCCTTAGAATTACATTGATTCAATCAAGAAGATGTCAACTTCCCTTATTTTCAGCCTAGAGTGCTCCTCCAAGTAAAATATGAGGCTATTGATTATGCCTAAAAATAAGATAGGAAACCAAGGAAACTACATTTCCTCATCAGATATGATACTGTATGATCTTTCTCCACTACCTAATTAGCATGATTCCATACACCAATAACATCCATGTTACCAGAAATAGGAAATGGACAACAAAATAGGAAACGAGAATTGAGTGAGTGAGAAATAGGGCTAGAGGGTTTGGAGGGATAAGGAACATGAACCCACTACCTCCTCCTCACTCTCCCAATGTATATTATGCATATACATTGATAAAAAATGTACTAATGTTGTGTCATGATGGGAATGTGAAGGAGAAACAAGTCTTTTGATCAGGTGTGGGGTATACAAAGCTCTAGTGTCATTGGTGTAGGGTATACAAAGATCTATATGTAATTGGTGGGGTATACCAAGCCTTTTGATGGAACCCTATTAATTTTTGTTCCATAAAAATCATTTTAATGAAAGTTGGGGAACCCCTTAGTGGAAATTCTAAGCACATGCCTCGAGGAGATAGGAATCCTTGTGGCCATTGAACCCACCACCCCCTTGGAAAACCATAATTGTTTTAGAAGTGAATAGGTGAAGGCTGACAAACACAACCCTCAGTGCTTGCAACATTGTTTGGAACAGTGACAAACTATGTTTCTTTTCCAAACATGTAAAATGAGTATATTACAATTTAAGGAATATATTTTCTTGTTATTATATACGGTTTTATACTTTATCAAAAAATTCACCAATACTTCATAATTTTTTATATTTTAGTAAAAGATTCACCAAGATTTTACAAGATTTTATAATTCAATGAAATATTCGTCAGGATTTTACAAGATTTTATAATTCAGTGAAAAATTAACCAAGATTTTACAAGATTATATAATTGACTAAAAGATTCGCCAAAAAATTATACATACATATTATATTATTGATAAAATAGCCTTCAATTTTTCCTATGTATCATGGGGATTCGCCCATTTATTATACATATAAATTTAGGGGGGGTTCTTAAAATCACCCATGAGGAAGAGCTAACCATCTAATGTCTCCTACTTTTAATCACTATCCCAACATTACCCCACAATCATACATAAAAGACTAGAAAGAGGGATCTGGTAGGCCTACCTTAAACTCTGCGTTCGGTGTCGATCCCTTTGCACTTGGTTGTTTCCCGACTACAAATCTCATCCCAAGGATGACCTGCATTCATCAAAAGACAAAAAAGAAACTACAAGCATGCATTCTATATATGGATTAGTGGGTTAGACATCATAAACCAGAATTGTAAACAAATCATAAAGATTTAAGACATCATTTGGCGGGATGGAAAAAGTACTTCTTTATATTGATCTCACAAAAATTTACTTACAACATGAGATCGACACTGCTCCTCGAACTTGGTCCTGGGTTCCTCTTCACCATGCACCAACTGCTTCCACGTCTTCTTCTCCTCTTCATTACTCTCTAGGGAAACGACAAGGGACTGCAAATGGGGAAAAGGGGGAATGATAAAATGGGCAGAGTTTCTTTGCTCTCGTGCTTCTCTCTAGAATGGGACCCCAACCCCTTATTTTATAGGCCAAAAAGAGATAGTAATGGTTGGGGTGACTGGCTATGGGCGTTCAAACAATTAAGTAATGACCCAGTAACCCGTATCCCTTTCCAATTTTCATTTTTCGCGATATTTTGTGAGTGTATGCGGGCTGTAGTGGCTCAAAAAGTGTGTGTATGTGGGTAGTAATGGTGCAGGGCGCATACACCTTCAAAACAATGGTTTTTAGAAGAGTTTTTCATTGACGGCTTGGCAAAGATAGCAAGTTAGATGGCCTAATGCCAGGTATGCATGTATGTTGCAATTTAGGGTTATAACAGATGCCCCCTAATGTGTGAGGTCAGAGGAGCATCTGATGGACGAAATTCATTACAAATATTCACCAATGTATGAAGCGAGTGAGCCCAGGGACTAGAGTTTAGGAGGTGCCATCTGTAAAATAATAATTTGTCTCATCAAGGCAGGCATGCCCATGCTCAGGATGAAAAAAATCATTGTTTCCAATAAAATACACTGCAGATCCATGCCATATAACTATATAAAGTGTAGCCGCGAGCAGTACACAACGGATCTACATCTCAAAAATCAAAGGATATACATGTATAGTATCCATCTTCAAGAAACCAATGATGCATGATGGCTGGAGATGAGGTCTTCAGAGCTTGAGCAACAACTTCAAAATATTCAAAACTCAAGTAGGAGTGTAATATCAGTGTACGACTTCACTACCCAGAGGTCTTCGATGGCTCATCGGGAAAAGACAAGAGGATCTTGGTGATCAGGCAGAGAACTTCATTGATTTTGAGCAAGGACTTGATTGGTATTTCAGGGTGGTCGGGCATGAGGATAAGAGAGAAACTGCAGAAGGGCCGGCTCAATTTTAGTAAAACTTCTCATGGAAAAAAGTACGACAAATGATGAGACTCAGGCAGCATGGCATTGACATAAATTCACGATGCAGGAGGCAACACAAACTCTTCATATGTTTGGAAGGATAACCAAACAGAGGAGGCCATATCTCTATGTAGCAAGAACAACTTCCTAAGGTTACATTAAATCCCAGAGCTTGACAGACAAATGGAAGGATGTGCTTTGTCCAAGGGCGACTCATTGTGTTGCCAATAAAAAGAAAATACTTTTCCCTTCCTCTTTTTGGGGTATATTTGATTTTTTTTGTCTTTTTCAATAATCTTGGAAAGTTTGAAAAAGAATAAAAGAATGCTATGTTACAAAGGAGGAACGAGTGTCGCAGACATACTAGTTCCAAATGCAAGGAACACATAGATGCTCAGAGCAAGGGGGCATATGCAAGAAAGGGACACTCAAAAAAATCCTCCATGGGTCAAGTTGTCAAGACGCAGAGGAAAACTGCTACAAGGCTTGTGTATAAGGCATGCTTCAAATGGTTCAGTTGAGAGCAACATGGATCCAGCATTAGGCCAAATACGCGGTAATGAAAATGTGATTAATAAGACACAATGATAACGTCCTTCGATGTAATTTTAACAAACCTAGAGAAGGTAAGATCGATGGTTTTTCATTTTTAGAGAGTCTGAAAAAGCGTAAAAGGAGACTCCACTGAGGTACATTTTTCAAAGGTAGTCTAGTCAGTTCAAAAAAGGGGTAAAATAGCACCGAACAAACGTTTATTCAAAAAAAAATTAACGAGTGTGACAAAGACAATATCACGCGACAATCTTTTCATATTTAAGGAATCTGAAAAGAGCTTAACTATGGACTCCGTAAGGGGTGTTCTTCTTGACCAATTTAACGAGTGTGAAGAAACAAGGTCACTCGACCATCTTTTCAATTTTAGGGAGTCTGAAAAGGGCTTAACTGTGGACTCCGTGGGGGTTCATTTTCCATAAAGTTAGTCCCTCAGGCCCGAAAAAGGGGTAAATCTATACCTGAGAATACTCTTCTAGAGAATCAAGGCTCCTAGAGTATACATTTGTTTGTTTGTTTGACCATCTGGACCGAAAAAGGGGTAAACTGCCACCGAACAGATGTGCCTTCGAATTTTAGTTTGGCGAGCGTGAAGGGAAACAAGATCGCTCGACAATCTTTTCATGTTTAGAGGGTTTGAAAAGGGCTTAAAAGAAGACCCATTGTGTTTTGGGAGTCCCGAGGGTGAGGTCAAGAGTGATAATGAATCATGCAAATGAGGCTCAAACTCATAATCAGGAAAAACTAATAAGGACTCACGAGCCTATAATCATTAGTGATGGCATGGACACCAAAATGCAACCAGGATCTACCTAGGGCATCCATGTGAATACAGGCTCTACCACTAAATTACGACACTTCTAGAGCAGGAGTGAGGGTTTCGTGTCACAATTCGGTGGGATCAATCCTATGGAAAAGAAAAAAAGACAACGAGATGCAACAAGTGGAGGTGGAATCCTATCTTATATGCACAAAGTTGGAAAAAATGACTTTTTACCAAAAGACCTTTAAAAATGACCCAACTCTCAAAAAAATTCCCAAATACCCAATGTAACACTTATCGTAACATCCCCCGAGAAACTCAAGAACCATAGTAAACGATTTTTAAGTTAGAATAAATGACAAAAAGGGTCCAAACAAATGATAAAAAGGGGCCAAAAAGTCTATAAATAGAAAGTTGGCAGCTCATTATCACCATTGTAAATTGAGAATTGACCAAAAGTCAAAAAACACCCCTTTGCCGAAATAGTTGATTCTGGGAGCTTCAGTGGACGAAACGAACTTTCATTTGGACCAAGTAATTACACACTAACCTCTCTTGCATTTCCATCTTTCATTTTTGCATTTATATTTGTTTGTTGGGGGGGGGTGCTGACCTTTAAAAGGGTCGGCCCTGCGTGTATGCGCGCTGTCCAAGAACAACCCACATGTGCACATAGGCAAAAGATAAATTTCCCACATGCACACATGATTGTCGCCAAGGCATCCCACGTACACCCTCCAACAAGTGGTAAAAATAAAAAAGAGCAAGAGTTAACTCTCCAAACTTTTGGCATTTTGCAGGATGTATGTTCATTGGAGAGAGAGGGAGCCTAAGGAAATTGATTTTTTGGTCTCAGAGGACCCTACTGCTATCATTGTTTTATCACAATGTGGGTTGTTAAAGTTCTTCCTGTGTTCGTTTATGAGGGCACAACCTAGTTTGTCGAATGCTTTGATAGATTATTGGCATCCTGACATAGAGGCATTCATGCTCGAGGGGTAGTCGTTGACTCCAACGACTGAAGAAATTTACTTCCTGATTGGTCTCTCAAGGAGAGGGGATCCAGTCAACTTGCGTACTTTTCCCCCTGGGCCTCACAACATTGAGGAGTTGATTGGACTCCATTGAGAGGTTGGTACTGATAAAGTAGGTTCCCAGGTGCCTATACATAATATCAACAACCTATCACTCAAAGTGATAGTTCTACTCATTGGGTGGATCATTGGATCTACAGCTTTGCATCAAGCTTCTCGGGCGCACATGCATTATGCAGTATAGTTCTTAAATGAACGGATTTTTGACTGGAGTACAACCATGTTGGATTGTATGAAGAGATAGCTAACAGAGTGTCGGATACAGGAGCATCAAAACTTTGGGTTTGGGACTGTTTTGTGTTCCTTTTTCTTCGAGATGGTACCCAATCTCAGTAATCGAGAGACGATACGAGGGCACGAGGCCTCTCTCCTAGCGCTATGCAAGTGGGCAGTGTTGTTTCCACGATAGGGGGGAGGGAGGACCATCGAGGCCTTTGATGACAATTTTTTTGACTGGTGGGCACGGTATATTCTGGCAATAGAGGAATACCCCTATGCCGAGATCAATTTTTCTAGGGACCCTGACATGCCTGTACCTCTCGGAGTGGAGTGAGAAGAGATGGGTAAGTTTTCTTTTCAAAGTTATTTAATTTTTATGTCTTTTTATATATATCATTTTTTTTGTATACCAGAGTATTTGACACTTATGTATTTGTTATGTACAGATGTGGGACCAGTGCATCCAGCAGACTTCTCAAAGACTAGGTGGCGTTCTCGACTAGAGGCAGGACCAGCTGCAGTCGCCGGACCAGCAGCAACAACAGGGGGTCCTCTAGCCAGAGAGGCTGAGAGATTATTGAGAAGGGTAGAGTGGAACCTCACCGCACTCACTCGTACAGTCCCTGTGGCGAAGATCGAGGATCTCCCACCATCGATGCAACCTCACGTAGTTGGGTTGCCATGGACCTAGGTCCAGCTCTTCCGACGTTTGGAAAATGTAGTTGTTCACTATGGCAGGGCCAACAGGCCCTCCCCTTATCTAGGCTGGACTACTTACGTGTCGAGAGAACTTTTTGTATATTTTTGAGGGAATAAGCCCCATGACTCTTACTGGACATGTTTTTGAGGTGCTTGTGCCCACCCATGTACTCTGATATTTTGATATATATATTCATATTTACATCTTTTTACGTTTTATAGATTACATCTATTTTACAAATGTATTTACATGTGCGTGTGTGTGATTTTTCTTACATGTGTACAATATGCCAATCTAATACATGATTAGCTAGAGTATCTGTGATTTGATTCAATCTCCTAGGAACATGGATATACGTAATGTAATCAAATCTTTGTTCTAAGAGATGTACCTTAAGGAACCATCGGTGTAGCGTAGGATCGCAAATGCGGTAAACCCCTTTTAACTGAGACACAACTAGTTGAGCGTCTAAGTAGACTTGGAGGTGAGAGATACCATGTGACAAATTGCCACAAAGAAACTCTACGACTGTGCTGTATTCAGTGGCATTGTTTGTGGCATCACCTAAATAGATACCTCCTAAAGATAGCAACTAGCCCTGAGGTGTGAAAATCACCCAAGCTGTGGAAGAAAACCTCCGAGTGTGTTGGCTAGTGTCGTATGCAAACCCAACGAACACCTCTGATTCACTTGGCATCTGACACAGTGAAAAATATGACATAAAAATGACACGTCCATAAAACCAAAAAGACAAAAACTAAAAATAAAATGTATAAGACTATACATATGTTACAAGAAGTCACCCAAGGAGACCTACCTATGAGTAATACTTCTTGAGGTAGAGCCCATTTCTAATCTCCACCAAATCATTTCCCTCAAATTCCACCAGACAATAAGTGCCCTTCTTTATAACCTCCTTCACAATGAAAGGTCTGAACCACATGGGTTTGAACTTGCCTGCCCCCAGAGGGTCCTTATCTTGGTCATAGACTAGGACAAGGTCGCCTTCAGAGAAAATCTGAGGATGGAAGGACCGATCATACTGACACTTGACCCTTTTTTTGTGAGCCTCATTAGCCAAGGCTACATCCCGACACTGCTCATCGATCTGCTCAAGATATAATAAATTCTCTTCAAGCAGTGAAGTGTTTGGAAATAATTGTATTGTCAATTTTAGAGAGGGGATCTAACACTCTATAGGAGAGACTGCTTCTAGCCCGTAAACGAGTTGAAAAGGTGAGAAACTAGTTGTAGTCTTAACAGACATTCGATAGGCCCATAATGCTGAGTACAACATCAAATGCCAATTTGACCTAGCTGAATTGATCATTCAATGTAGAATAGTTTTAAGGGATTTATTCACAGATTCCACCTGGACATTCGCTTGTGGGTAGTAGGGTGACGAATGTTCTTGCCTCAATCCAAGCTTTGACGTTAACGCAAACATCATTTTGTTTTGAAAGTGATTGCCATGGTCGGTGACAATCTCTCTCGGGATGCCGAACCTTGCTACTATCTGGTTAAACAAAAAGAGAGTTGATGTCTCGCCATCATCTTTAAACATTGGCATAGCTTCAACCCACTTCGTGAAGTAGTCTATTGCTACGATGATATAACGGTGCCCCCTTTCGGAAGGAGGGTTGCATGTAGTGTAATCAATCCCCCACTTGGTGAAGGGACCAACAGTGATGACAGGAAATATGGGAGCGGGGTGTGCCCTCATCTTTCGAGAGAAGATCTGACATGGGTTGCACTTCTTGACCGATTCAACACAATCCTTGATTAATGTCGGCCAAAAGTAACCAACTCGTAGAATCTTTTGGGTTGTTACCAACCTAGATAAATGACCACCACATGCTCTGGTGTGGAAATCGTTAAGAACGATTTCCACTTCTTCATGAGTGAGACACTGGCGAAGGATGCAATCTACACCTCGATGATACAAAGTGTCCTCGAGTATGAGATAGTTCTTGTCCTGATGGAGTATACGATGATGCTCATCATGAGAAGCATAGGTGGGGCACTTAAAAGTCTATATATATACTAGTATATCTCCATACCAGGGGTCAGAAGACGCGATCAAAAACATGTCCCCTTTGATAGGTGACTCTTCGGGTATAACATCACTTGATTCGACCGGAAGTTCCAATATGAGTTCCGCAAAGACCAACGACTTTTTGGATTTTTCCGAAATGAAATCCAAGTCAAATTCCTAGAGGATAACTATACATATACGGATATTTCCACCAATTACACATCGTGTCAACACGTATTGAAATGGATTCACAACAGTAATGACGGCGGTCTTGCGAAACAAGATGTAATGACGGAACCATTGGATAGCATGGACTGCTGCCAGTGCAAGTTTTTCAATGTGGGAATAATTGAGTTTCGGTCCAACCAGGCCTCGACTCAGGTAATAAATCACATATTCTAAGAGAAAATCATCCTCCTAAACCAAGACCATACCGATGGTCGACTCCGCAGCGGCCAAGTACAATAAGAAATCTTTATTATAATTGGGTGGTCGAAGCAAAGGGGTAGACGTGAGGGCGCATTTCAACACTTTGAAAGAGCATTGAGCGGCTTCATCCCAATGGAAAGGAACATCCTTATTCAATAAACACATGAAACCCTTTGTGATCTCAGCATATTTTGCGATGAAACATTGTAATAAGTTCTCTTTTCCATGTAAACTATGAAGCTGAGGGATTGTGCACGAGGGAGGAAATTGAACTATCGCCTCAACCTTTAGAGGATCGACCATGATCCCTATTTTAGAAACTATGAAACCAAGCAAACGACCCGATGTGACGCAAAAAATACATTTGTTTGGATTCAAGTGGATCCGGTAGTATCAACATCGCTCAAAGATAAGTCGAAGGTGTGTGGAATGATCAGCTCTCTTGTGAGATCGTGACACTAAATCATCAAGATAAGCCATGTCTATGTGTTTGAGGTCGTGGAAAGAAAAATAAATGTCCCGCTAAAAAGTTGCAAGAGCATTTTTCATACCAAAAGGCATCTTTCGATAAGTGAATGTACCCCATGGACAAATGAAAGTGGTTTTGTGTTGGTCTTCAAGTTTGATCTGTATCTGATTGTATCCTGAAAAACCATCCATGAAAGAAAAGGCCTTGCAACCTGTGCATTCATCAACTATCTGGTCAATAAATGGCATGGGGAAATTATCCTTTGGACAAGACTTTTTCAAATCACGGAAGTTCATACATATGGGAATCGTACCCTTTTTTGGTTGACTGGCACGGGATTTGACACCCATTAAGTCAATTGGACGGGGTAGATGAAACCAGCTTTGAGTAGTTTCTCTACTTCATCCTTAATAGTTGTTTCTTTCCTGGGATTAACTAGATGAAGCTTCTTCCAAACCAACTTGGCATCAGGATATGTCATGATTTCATGTTCAACGATTCTTGGATCTATTCCTGGAATTTCCTCATAAGACCAGGCGAACACATCAAGAAATTATTTAAATAAATCCATGTAGATTCTAATCTCCTCGGGGGAGAAATATACTCTGACGAAGATATTCTCCATGACGCCATGGATTCTACAGATATCAATAGGTATCATTTTAGCGATGGTTTCCATATTTCCTTTAGGGTACATAACATGCGTAGCCAAAGGATTGGTAGGACAAGCCCTATCTTCAGTCATAGTCAGAGTGAATTATCCTGCTTCAATTCTTCTTAACTCTGGGAGAAAATAAGATATGTGATCAAGATCATCCCAGGGTCTATCCAGACTAGTCATTGCCTCAATAATCACTTCGTCTAAGGGAAATACCAAGTCTAAAGAATCAATATCGGCCAAGGAACCCTCAACCCAAATAGGCATGAGAACCGGATCTAACTCTTGTGTGGGAGTCGAATCAGGGTCAACAGAATATTGTTGGACTATAGAGTACACAACTTCTGTCACGGAAAAAGGCATGTCCATTCCATGGTTCCTTGTCCCCTCTATCGTATCTAATGGGGAAGGAAGAGTCCATGGATCGTTAAAGTAAGTCGTTCGAAACGACGAGATTTGAAAGATTTCAGCCCTAGGCTGGTCGGGGACATCCGATATGTAATGGACATTTTCGGTCGGAGGCAGGTAATCGAAAGTACCCGTCAAAGGTGGGCACAAACAAACCCCTACATTGATGATGTCGAGCTGAGGGTTATCAGTCATCGGGACCGTGGATACCCCCAATGAAGGGTCAAGACGGGAGAAGGATAATTGATCAATGGACATGATCTGACCCTCGTGTGGAAACAACAAGACCCAAAAAACTGTCGCGGCCACTGCTTGCATAGCATAGGTCCAACTCCTTCCTAACAAAAGATTATAGTTGAGAGACACATTGACCACTTCAACCTTGACGCACATGATCTTCCCCCCTAACTGCATGGGAAAAGAGGGGATGATTCCATGTGGTTGGAACGAATGACCATCAAAAGTGGTAAGGAGAGTAGGTGACGAAGACAAAATGGGTTGGCTAATGGCCTTCCAACATGCCAAAGACATCATGCATGTCGAGGCACCCTCATCAACCACCGTGTGGAAAATGTTCCAAGTAAACATTTTCGTAGTGTAGGCCACTACTATCTGAAATGATACATGGAAAGGAAGATGAGGTTCTAAGTCAGTCGTATCAAGCATGATCATTCTTGGATTACAAGTATTAGCAAATCCTAAGGCAGCTAAGAGATCCTTTCTCTGGGAAGGGCAGCTCTGGAGGACTTCCAAAGCTGACATTGCACAAGGGGTTTGTGACAAATCCTCCACCATAGAGTAGTTCTGGGTGGCCCTTGAGTTTGGGTTGTGGGAAGCTTTATTGAACACACCTTTGGGGATGCATGTCATTATTTTGCCCAAAGTCTTCTCAATATGGAGAGGAAGAGATGGGTTTTCAGCTTCTTTACCCTTCTCAAAGGTGTTTGGCATTCCGTAGTCATGTGTCTTAGTCTTTATGTCAACACTACCTTTCATCATGTACACATTCACGGATGAAGGATTACTCAAAGACGGAGGGGATCCCTGACCAGCCCCTTGCGTGCTTCAAGAAGCTTGAGCTAAATTCTACCCATGTGGAAATGGATTCGTTAACACGACATGTTACTGATGTGCCAATAACTTCTGGGCCTCTGCAAGCCGAGGGCACTGGTGATTCAAATGGTCTTCCATGCAAAGATTACATGGATACTTCAAATTCTTATTTTCTGTGTTGCCCTAGCCAGAATTATTGGTAGATTTCTTATCCCCCTTACCCTTCTTTCATTGTTTCTTCTTTCCATTAGGATGTTGGGTGGCCTTCGGGTTTGTCAATTTCACATTGTGTACATCCGATGTTTGAGTAGGGGGAGTAGCTAAACCAGTGGTCTGGCTAGACGTTGTTTGTTGTATTGACAATTTCTGTAATTGATTCAACAGCTAATCAGTGGGCTTCATTTGTGCTGAACCTACAATACCATTGACATGTAGTCCAAATATCTATCTGATTTTGTCAAGTATAGATCGCGGTGCATCTGGAAAAACTTCATAAAGTAAACCAGACTAAGAGTAAATCAGCTCTAGTTGTTGAGCTCTCATTATCGCTTCTTCTTCTTAAAATAATCCTGAGGTTGTGATGTCTTTAGATAACTGGGGTACCAAATACTTAAGGAACCACTCAAGAAAGAATGTTGGTGGGACTAGTACTTTTATTAAACTCTTCTGGCATCTCCATTCTCGGATGTGATCTGAGATATGGTCTGCTTTTGTCTGCTCAAAGTTGGCCAAGAATTCGGTGTCGGCGTCGTATCTCACAGGTAATTGGAAATGGTTTAAGAAATCCATTTCCAATTATCCGAAGGAAGAGTATCTCGACCAGTCGAGCTCGATGTACCATTTCACAGCACTCCCAATGAGAGTGCATTGAAACAAACACAGCTGGACGGAGGCATCTCTCAAAGAGTTGGACGAGCACCATAAATGGAAGTTAGTCACATGATCACCTGGATATTTGTTAGGCTTAGCTTCGAACTTTGGAATGTCCAAAGGAAACTTGGTCGGCATCGGAGGCCAATGCGGATTGTGACAGATGGGGTCATTTAATAACATTGTCAAGTCTAGCAAGTGCAGGGCTTCCAGAAACGGTAATCTGGGTTGTTGATTATAACTAGGGAAAAAGGAGCCTGGAGTTTGGCTGGCACCAGGTTGCCAGGAAAAGTTAGGTTCTTGGCCAGGGTTCTGGTAATAACCATGGTCGTGATCAATGTAAGGATTATGTTCTTATTGATACATCATCGACTGACTCCCATAATAGGACATAAAGGGTTGGGCTTGCATTGCATTCCAAGGATTTTGGGAAGGGTTTCCCCCTATCGATCCGACGGGCATAGGTGTTGAGCCTTGTCCAGGGTTCCATTGGCTATGGAAGGGGTTTCCTCTGGTCGACATCCCTGACAAGGGAATTGACCCCTGCCACGGATTCCAAGGTCCTTGTGAGGAAGGAATTCCTAAGTTTTCCCCCTGTGCGGGAACAATACCCTGCATAGGATTTTGTTGTCCATAACCGGGGTTGCCCCTGGTCGAGACGGTAGCTGACGAGAATGTGTTGTTACCAAACGCGTCAAACAAAGAGAATGGTGTCGAACCTACCCACATGTTATAAGTAGGAAGTCCTTGACTTCCTACTCCAAATGAACTATGGTTTACATTTGTCCCGGCGGAGTGCTGGTGAGCACCGTCGATTGAAGGGGACGAAGGAGGTATATGACCCCCTCTGTAAGGGAAAGTGTTATAGGGAGCTGAAGTGCCCCCCATGGATCCTTGTAGAGGAGAATTGTAGCTCCCTGCCCTGAGACCTAAAGTCTATAGAATGGAGTAGGAAAGGATAGTGCTCGTACCAAAGCCAAGCATCCCATATGAGAACGGAGGGCATGTCGCACTCTAGGTGAACGGAGCAGTGATCGTCGCCATAGACGAAATCAAACCATTACCTGAGGTAGAGGCAGTCGAGACCATAGTGGTCTGAACCGACGACGGATGGTTAGGAGGTAGAACACCCCCTGTAGTGACAATCGTAGAGGGAATATGAGTATTCCCTAAAGAAGTAGCAACATTTGTTTCCATTGTTGCTTGTGACACTACCTGACGCTCGTAAGGTTGGACCTATACAACGATGGGCACTGATAGATCAGTGATTGGAGGGTTATAAAGAACAAGAGCTTCTTATTCGAGGTTAGAAATGGTTGGTTCCTCTGGAATCAAATGTTTTCCTCTTGGAAATGAGTTGGGCACAGTTTCCTGTAACGTGGTCACCTCAAAAAACCCTTGTTGGTCTAGTTTTCTCCTTAGCAGTGGCGGGGGTGGCTCGAGATCAACCGGCGGCAAGCCCAAAATCCTTTGCGTTCTATCGAGCTCCTGATCCTCCACTATGTGAGAATATCAATGACACACTAGGGATTTCTATAATCGTTTAAAAACCACCACACACTAGAAAAAATCTCCTATGAGATAAGACAAGTAGATCACTAGCTAGTTGGAAGAATAGTTACAACAACCAACACTAGAGCAATTTACCGGTGCAAGTGAAACTCGAATATGGAAGCACCCTCTGGGTATACTCTACAAAGTGTGGCCTGATGTCTTCCCTAGGTACCATGGTATACCCCCACAATCACCTATGTAAGTCACTAAGATAAAGGCAACTAGGTTTCCAGCGCGCGAATAGTCACTAGGTGGGTATAGTTGACAGTCGGGTGGACCGCAATGAGAAGGGTATCAAGCCCAAAACCTATCAAGGGTATCGAAATCAAGTGTTCTAGAAGGAAGCTAAGGATCTCAAACATATTTGAGACCCACAAAGATCCGTGGCAAATACAATCAACGAAATCCCAAGATAAGCCCTCTATATGCATTCCCAACTATGCTTGGTCCGACTTTGGAGGGGTTATCTCTATTTCCTTTCCTTACATGACCTCATGTTTATCCCCTGTGTTATAGGGGGGTCCTGGATAACTTTCACGGTTACTGGACTTTCAAGCACTCCCTAGCTCAAACTCTTATGTTTGTTTTTGTAGCCTTGAAGATTTTCCTCTCCAATCCTAAATCAAGTCTCTAGCCTAGACTAAATTGATGGACCCTTCAAACACAAAGTCTAATAACTTTTAATTAAGAGTTAATTTCAGTGGTTGTCTTAAGTCAAAAGGAACGGAAGTGAAACCAGTGATGTTCTTTAAGAGATGAAAGAGGAGAGCATAAGATGATACTGGAAACAAAAGTACTTATTTCTTCACAAATAAAGATTTGTCAATTTAAACTCTTTAACCAAAATTTTCGTAACTACTTTTCTCAGATCTTTGAAAAGAAAAATTAAAACAATATTTCGCTCGACTATGAGCCACTTAATGTCATAAGCATTCAATTAAAGAACTTAAGAAAACTTTATTTTTCTTTGGTAAATGAAACAACTAACCTAAACTACTTTACCAAACAAAGAAATGAAAGATTTTTTTTTTATTGTTTTATTCTTCAAAACAAGAAATTTGAAAATGAATTCTTTTCTTTTCTTCTAAAGCAAAAAAGGGAAAAATGATGACAATTCAAGACCAAGAAATGAATTCAGGCCCAAATGCAGATCGCAGGGAGTCACTGACAATACCAAACAAGCAAATCAAAGAAGACTCACATACTTGTCTAAAAACCCTATCAAAGAAAACACAAGAAATATTTTATAAAAAGAAAGCTATGCTAAAGTCAAACCTAGGCTACAGACTGTTATGACAGAGACCAGGACTAGATCAAGAAAACCACTAAGAAATGTGGCTTCTGACAGGGAAGAGGATGACTGCCTCTCCTAAAAAAAAAATTCTCAGCACAGGCACACTACTGACACTTCAGCAACCAGCGTATGTACACGGGTTGTCCAAAGTTAGGGCATGTATGTACATGTGCAGGCCCACTACAGGCTGTGTACACCTATGTAACTCCTCAAAAAAGATGAAAACCAACAGTCAAGCAAAGGAAGGGAGTACTGGTATGGAAGACTAGCATCCCTTAAAGACACAAAATCTTACAAAAACTCAAAAACAGTGAATAAAATGATTCAAATCACCCAAAAAGAAATATCCCCAAAGACCCTAGAGGCTTCCCCAGTATGGTCACCAATTATGCTATAGCGTGAAAACCCCTCTACGGACTACACCAGGGTTCTAAAATGTAGGCAGAGCTAACCATCTAAAGTCTCCTACATTTAATCACTATCCCGACATTACCCCACAATCATACATAAAAGACAAGAAAGAGGGATCTAGTAGGCCTACCTTAAACTCCGCATCTGGTGTCTATCCCTTTGCGCTTGGTACTTTCCCGACTACAAATATCCTCCCAAGGCTGACTTGCATTCATCAAAAGACAAACAAGAAACTACAAGCTTGCATTCTATATATGGATTATTGGTTTAGATATCATAAACAAGAAATGTAAACAAATCATAAAGATTTAAGAAATCATTTGGCGGGACGGAAAAAGTACTTCTTTATATTGATCTCACAAAAATTCACTTACAACATGAGACCGGCACTACTCCTCGAACTTGGTCCTAGGCTCCTCTTCACCATGCACCAACTACTTCCACCGCTTCTTCTCCTCTTCATTTCTCTCTAGGGAAACGACAAGGGCCTGCAATTGGGGCAAAGGGGGAATGATAAAATGGGTAGAGTTTCTTTGCTCTCATGCTTCTCTCTGGAATGGGACCCCAACCCCTTCTTTTATAGGCCAAAAATAGATAGTAACGGTTGGGGTGACTGGCTATGGGTAGTCATACGGTTAAGTAATGGCTCGGAAACCCGTATCCCTTTCCAATTTTCATTTTTCGCGATATTCTGTGAGTGTACGCGGGTTGTAGTGGCTCAGCAAGCATGTGTACGTGGGCAGTAATGGTGCAGAGCGCATACACCTTCAAAAAAATGGTTTTTAGAAGAGTTTTTCAGTGATGGCTTGGAAAAGATAGCAAGTTAGATGGCCTGATGCCAGGTATGCATGTCTGGTGCAATTTAGGGTTATAACAACCCCAACATTGAATGGGTGTCTGCCTTGAACTTTTCCCTCCAACCTCAGCCATTCTATGCTCTCTAAAAGATGTTTGTCCTTGAGGATTGTTTCTAAAAAATAGAGGTTGGTTTCCCTTCTACCTCTGTTCCTTCTTGAATTTCTTCTTGTCCTCCCAAGCCTTCTGAAAACTATGCTTTCCTTTTTGTTGACCATATAATCATTTTTATCTCCTTATAGTTTCTTCCAGAGTCTTGGGATCATCATATTGGATTTTATCACTGATGTAGGATGGAAGCCCACTCAGGTACCTCTGAATCTTCATTGTTTCATCCGTGATGAAGGAAACATACTTCAACAATTCTAAAAACCTTCTTTCATATTCCTCTATTATCATACTCCCAAGCTTGATTTCAAAGAACTCTTTCAGTTTCTTGTCATAGTATCTCTTTGTCAAGTATTTCTTCTCAAAATTCCTCTTGAATTCCCTCCAATTAACATTTTTCTCTTTAATGTGTTGCACCTGCACAAGTTGAGTTGCACCACATGGATTCCTTTCCTTTGAGTTGATAGATGGAAATTATTTCCTCTGCATGAGAAGCATAGTTATGCAATCGGAAGTATTTCCTCATGCCTAGCAACCATGTCTCATCATCTTCATCCTTCTTATGTTCTCCATCAAAACTAGGAGGTTTGATCTTATTCATTTCTCCTTTCAAATCATCCACCCCAGAATTCCTATGTTTCCTGACAGGGGATGGATTTGAACTACTGTGTGCTCTCCTATGGAAATGATTTTGGGAGTGATGGTGATGTCTGCTACCACTCCTTGATCTTCCTTTCTTCTCAGGGGTCTCGTGACTTCTTTATTTGTTGGAGCCACTCTCCTTATCCAACTTCTTTTCAATTATTTCCAAGCTTTGAATTAACTTCATGTTGAAGTCTTCCTATTATTCCTTGGCCTTCATAAGCCTCTCATTATCAGCCTTGTGGCTTTGGACATCTGTCTGCAATTTTCTGAGGGTCTTAGCCAGATTTATGTCTTCCTCCCTTTCTACTCTATGTTCATTAGAGTTGGTTCCTTCCCTATCTAACTGGACATACAACCCTCTATTTTCATCTTCTTAATTGAAGACTTTCTGAGTTTCATCCATCACTTCTACACTATGTGTTAACTCTGATCTGACAACTGTTAATTCTGAAAAAACAATGTGCAGCCAACAGAACTTTGCCAGGCTAACTGTTCTTAAAAGATCTCTTGGAAACATGAACCATTCTTATTCATTAATATATCAGACTTATTTTTTGTTGTTTTCCTGAGAAATTGACTATTCATATCCAATTTCTATGTGAACATTTATCTTCTATTGTTCAAGACCTTTCCAATGGTTTCTTCCATGATCAATTTTGAATCTTGAGCAGGAAATTATGGCCACTTGAACAATTTGTCCCTTTTTTGTTTCTTAAAAACAATTTTTGGGTGCTAGCCCCTTCCCTTCAACCTTTAATCTACATGTGACCAAGGTTGTGAACTAGTGCTAATAGTTGGGCACTTACTCCATGCTTCAAAGTTTAGGGCTTCGAGTGTTTTCAACTCACCACAATGCCAATCTCTCGAACCTCGAACTCACGAAGTTCTCCACTGACAGGAGAGGGGTCAACGGTCCCCTCTCTCTACCCAAATCAATGACCACAATTAGCTTCAGGACTTCGTGCTTCATGTTTCCAAAGCCTTCAATGCCACAAACCTCTGAAGTGAAAACTATCTGGAGTGTCAGATCTTCTGACACGCGTCCATGAATTTCAACAGTCGCGATGAAATACGACACTTCGGCCTTAGGGAGTTCTCAACCCACGCAACCCCACTTCCCTACAAAGTGGCTATCCTCTGAATGCAGGACCTGGCACCACATTTCCTCTATGACCATCATCCCCCCCCCCCANCAAGACATGGTCAAGAAGAGTGCCACATGGAGAAATATTAGAGGAGGACATGTGGCCCACTATGACAAGTGACAGGTTTCATGCTCTAATTGGCATTTCTCTCCTACAAATGTTCTTAACTCAATGAAACATGGCACACATCCCATATGTCCACATCATTTCGAGTGACGTCAGTAAGCCACGTCACTTTAGAACTTCGGGCTTCGATAGTTTTTACACTTGCGGACCCAAATTCTCCCAAACGTCGAACTACCAAACTTTCTTACCTTCCTGGGGTCCACATGGTATAACTATCATCATATAAGAGTGTGACACGTGGCCCCACGTGTCGGATTTATTTTGGTCCAACAAGGTCATCAAAAGTACCATTTTGAATGACACGTGGCAGGACTAAGGAATTCCACGTCACTTCGAGACTTCAGAGCTTCGGGCTTCGGGAGATTCACACTAGCACACTCCCATTCTCCTGAACACCGAACTCTAAACACTTTTATTTGCGGACACGTGTCTGTTTTAACGAACGGTCTAGATTAACTTCAAACTTTGGGACTTCGGGAGTTTTCACCTTAGCACACCTTGTTTCTCCCAAACGTTGAACTTTGAATTTACGAACTGTCGTTATATCTACATCTCACAACCACTTGCGTACATATCTGACAGCTCTGATCTATCTTTGTTCGATCCAATGGTCGACATTTTCACCCCCAGATCTATGGTGTATATCCTCTTCGGGACTTCAGAACTTTGGGCTTTGGACCCTTTTGCTCTTATAACCCATATACTTCGTCGAAGTCATGAATTCTAAAGGACTTCTAGGTTAATCCTCCTACACCTTTCTCTAGATCTAATGGTTTTGAAGGGTCCTTCTTCTTCCGAACAGATCCTATGGCCCAACACCATGAGTTTGTGGTTTCTTTCTCTATGTCAATTTCTTAAACCGCTATACCTCTTGTGGTTTCGAACACAGTCCAAGTGTTCTCTCAACGCCCTTATGGCACTCTGTACATCAGAATTCTCTAGAATTTTTACTCTAAATTATTTATTTGTGGCCCATCTAGGTTTGGTGTTGAAACCATGGGTTATGAACTTGAATTTTTTCAATTTCGACAATAATTCTTCTCTGGAATTTTTGTTTCAACTTCTACTAACATGGCCCATTCATGCTCATTGTTGAAACCTTGGCTTTGATACCATTTTGTGACGTCCCCATCCACCCAATAGGCTGGACAAAGCCACAGTGGAAACAAATTTCTTCTCTGATACCATTTTGTGGCATCCCCAACCACCCAACAGGCTGGACAACGCCACAGTGGAAACAACTTTCTGCTCTGATACCATTTTGTGACACCCCCGACCACCTAGGTTGGACCATGCTACTCCAAATAACACTCTAATATACACACATATATATATATAATGAAATTTTAAACAGACACAACATTATGTTCATACACATATCCATGTGGAAGCAACATTGATACATACATGCAATAAACACATACAATTATGATAACATTATAACACATGTACAAGATAGACATCACATAGAGAACTAAGATTTGGTACTTATATTTTAATAGATGAACACCAACTGTGTGCAAACCTTCCATGAACCTCCCATCCTTATACCACACTGCTCATCACGCTCAGCAGTGGGTCACCCCCGAGCTGGGACTAAACTCCACCCAGGGCAAAGGAATCTTAGACCGAGGTTGAGGCTACAAGAAACTGCACTATGCAACTGGAAGGATTCTCTCCAAAGAGCCTACTTATGCCCACTGCTCATGGACTCTCATTCCCCACATGCCTTTCCCACCTTGGGAATATGCACCTTCATTGTTCCACAGTCCATCAGTTGCTCCACTTCCCTTCCAAGGCTTCAGCAACAGGTCGGATTAGGAATTCTTAGAGCTCTGTAGCTAGTGTTGGGCTATCTCCAAGAGAAATCACTTCCCCAGCGAACTCTCTCATCTAGATATATTTCTCATAGGCCTGAAAACCTTCTTCTTCAACCATGGGCCTAACAAGCTGCCTCTTCAACCACATGCCTAACAACTTGCCTCTTCAATCCATGACAACCAAAATCCGATAAGGAAAAAGGGACAAATCAACAAATTATTGGGTTTCACAATGGCAAAAATGACTATAACTGCGTACGTGTTCAGTGCATGCGTGAACTGCACAAGGGATGGCCATCATGCTGAGAATGAACTCATGGGAAACTAAATGGCCACATTGGTCAGATTGTTGAGAGTGCGCAAGGAAAATGGTGAGAATGGTCAGCTTGTAGAATCATGAGAGAGTTGCAATGGTGAGCGCAAACTCCTCTAGAAGAATGGACAAAATGGTCTGTGAACCCCAACAAAGGTGGAACTTCCCACATAAATTTGCATGCATCCTGGGTGACACTTGGCTCTCCAGGAGCATGCTCTTCTCCACTTCGAGTTTGTTCCTCTCCTCAAAGGAACTTATGATAACTGTGTTTATTTCCCAACTTTAGTATTTTTCAGGAATACATTATAATATCCCCTTGGGTTAATCCCTCAAGCTTAGCCCCTCTTTCCTAACCTCTCATCTCCATCCCTTGCCCTACCCATTGGAGCTTAGTCCCCCACAACTCTTTCTCTGTGGTCGGTCTACACGCAGTGATGTATTTTATTAAAAATATGCATAATTACATATACAAAATTAGGCCCAGTGGCCTTAGCATCTAGGATATCTAGCCTAATAAACACATAAGCCTACCAACTTATAATTACTTGTCTCACCAGCCTACAAACATCATTACATTTCACAAGGGATCAGCCTTGGTTTATTACAACAACAATACTTGATTTCTATTAATGAAAGAATTGTAAAGAGACTGTAAAAATACAATGTAAGACTCGCTAGAATGGTGGCATCTTTATCTCTGAGAAGAGATGTGATGGCTACACTCATTCATAAGAAGATGATTACAATGAGGCCCTGAAATCATTTTTATGATAAACATGAATGCCAAAACCCTAGACATCCAAAAATCTAACCCTAGGAGATGAAACGCCAAAAGTCTAGTGGGCCTCGTTTGGGTAAGTTAGTACATTAACTTCTTGAGGTTGTAACTTTTTCATACGATCTTCGTTTTAGGTGCGTGATAGCCCATTGGAAAGGCATTTTCGATAAATATGCATTATGTTGTTAGAATCTAACTTTATATATAGTTTGACTGTGGTAGGTCAAAAAAACACTATTTGGGGCGCCAAAATGTCCCTAGAAGTACAGAAATATGTGCTGACATGAAAACTTCCAAAATAAGCCAGTTGGATTAGGTGCTCAGCCACCAATATCCACTTGGAAGATGTGTAGGGCTTCAGACATCCCCAGAAGTGTAGAACCCACAATTACAAAGAAGTACAGAAGAACGTGTTGAACTAAAAAATGACAAGAGGAGCCAGTTGGAATAGGTGGGTAGCCACCAATATCCACCTGGATCATTCTTCCCCCCTTAGGAAGAAATGGTCTCCATTTTCATTGAGTGCCCAGGGAAGAGGGGAAAGCATTTTCTAAATCTGAATCTTAGTGAGTTGCATGCCTTGTTGGAGAAGTTGTTTTGATTGGTCTGTGGAAGACTGTCACAAACCTGTTGTTGGCAGGGTTGAATCTGTTCCACCAACTTGTTGTCTCTAGATTTGATGGGGCATTGTGTAGGCACCATTGTAGGTGAAGAAACAATATATTCTTTCTCTTCGACAATATGTTTTTGTTGGATAGAAGTTTTTGAGGTTACAGTGGTTGTAGTGGTCTTCTATGCATCCTTTGAATAGAATGTGGAGAGGATGAATTTCGCAGTATGAGAGATTACCTTGTGTAATTTTTTTGGTGGAGCAGTAGCCGGAACTACCTCTAGTGTCCTATAGATCTAACCACCCAGAGTAATAATGACACTACTGGGTCTATAATCATAGACATCATGATATTTCCACATATATGGTTGGCCCAAAACAACATCAAAGACATCAAGAGGGGCAACATCACACACTACCTCATCCTTGAAGGGTTGGATGCCATAGGACAGGCAACACTATTGGTTGACATAGAGATATCATCCATGGTGAAGCCACCCGATGTTGTATGGCTACGGGTGTGGTGTTCTCAACAAACCCAACTATTTGATGACCTTATCTAAAATGAGGTTCTTCTGGCTGTTGTTATCAACAATGAAATACAACGGGGTCCCCTTCACCCACATATTTGAATGGAATGGGTGATCCCCCTCTTCAGGATCTACTGGTTATTCTAGTTGAATTATTATGGTCACGACAGTAGAATTGGGGTCTGCATCGATGATGTGTCTGGTTTCAATATTTTCTGGATAGGATTCTGAATCAGGTTTCGGCTCTGTGTCTTTGACCTCAGCCACCAATGATTGTTTCGAGCGACACTCATCAGTGTTGTTATAGGGGATTTTGTGGAAGTCACACCACTTCCCATTGTCATTCTACATCTTTCCTTTACCCTTCTTGTCATGTGTCTTGGACTGGTTGTCTAGAGGCTATTGGTTAGGTCTATCTTTACCATGCTTTGGTTGTTGCATATTTGCAGACCCGAATTCCCATTTGTTCTGGTGCCTAAACTTCTTCTTGATTTTGACATCATATTGATAGGAAGCTCCCAATGATGAGATGTTTAGGAAATCCATTTCGGTTTGGATGTACCTATGTAGAGCCCCATGGTATTTCATAACCAAATGTCGCTCAAAGTATTTGATACCCAGCTTGGTGCGTAAGGTATGGAAAGTATTTGTGAACTCCGACACTGTTTGGCTCTTCTCTTACCACAATGTGGTCCATCTCATGTACTAGTATTCATAGTTCTAAACATGAAATTATTATTCCTTGACCGCATCCAAAAAAAAATCCCAAGTGGGATCGGCCCCATATATTCTCTGAGTAAGTTTTCCACCAATCTTTGACATGGGGGAGAGCCTTGAGGAGTGTGAAGGTGATATTTTCCCTGTCGGAAAAATTTTGAACAGAGAAATAACCTTCTAATAGATTTAACATTTTTCCAGGGCATCTTCATCTATCTGACCTTCAAATATGGGAATATAAAAATTAACTTGTACCTTGAAGGGACAAGTTCCTCCAAAATGGTCACTTGATTAATATGCACCTGTTTTTATAGGCAGACGTTGAAGGATGTGTGAAAAATTATCTATGTTTTCATCCCTCTATCACGCGAGAGCTTTCTCAAGTAACAAGTTAATAGAATCTTCTACTTCACCATTTTTATTTTCTATCACCATCGAGGGTTTCTTGGGCATGCGAGAGTGATTTTCCTCAAGAGAGATAAGCTCGATACCCAACTGGATATACTTGAACCTTGTCGGGGACATGCATTGAAAAATGATCAAGAGCATCATGCTCTGGTACCACTTATCCGAATTATTTTCGGAACGAAATGAAAGCAGATAAATTACAATGAAATACTTATGAAATTTTCCATAAACAGAGAAATACAACAATACTTGATTTATATTAATGAAATAATTGTAAAGAGACTGTAAAAATAGAGAGTGTAAGACTCGCTAGAATGGTGGCATCTTTATCTCTGAGAAGAGATGTGACAGCTACACTCACTCGTAAGAAGATTATTACAATGAGGCTCTAAAATATTTTTATGATAAACATGAATGCAAAAACCCTAGACATCCAAAAACCTAACCCTAGGAGATGAAATGCCAAAAGTCATGTGGGCCTTGTTTGGGTAAGTTATTACATTAACTTCTCGGGGTCGTAACTTTTGCATATGATCTTTATTTTAGGCACTTGATAGCCCATTGGAAAGGTATTTTCAAGAACTATGCATTATGTTGTCAAACTCTGACTCTATCTTCAGTTTCATTGTGCCACGCCCAAAAAAATTGTTTAGGGCCCCAAAACAGCCCTATAAGTACATAAAGATGTATTGACATGAAAACTTCCAGAATAAGCGAGTTGGATTAGGTGGGCGACGACCAATATCCACCTGGAAGATGTGTATGGCTTCAGACACACCAGAAGTGTAGAACCCAAAATTACATAGAAGTACAAAAGAACGTGTTGAACTAAAAACTGACAAGATGATCCAGTTGGAATAAGTGGGTGGCCACCAATATCCACCTGGATCAAATATTCTCATGGAAATGGTAGGTGATGTTACAAAAAACAAGTAAGAAGCATGTATGATAACCACAAATTTATGCTTATTTATTTACTTTTCACTATGTCCAAGAATTATTCATTTTCCTATAATGACATAGTACTCTAGAATTCCTAGGATGACATAGTCCTATAGAATTGTAGAGTTGTTGGATTTTACCCTGAGGGATAACATTTATTGTATAAGGTTATGCTTGTTGCAATCATTATATTATGTTATTTAATATTCACACAATTAAAATAGTCTCAATGATGACATCTTACACACAGTAAATTGAAAAAATAACTTGCATTTCCCTATTTGAAAAGATTTGCATATCCTCCATATGGCTCAATTGATATTCTTTTTTCATGCATGAAACACTAATGTGTGTAATTATTATAGAGTGACAATTCCAACCAACAAATATATTCCTCATTACAAAAGGAATGGGGAGTGGAAGAGAGGAATCAAAACTTCCTTGAGTCATCGATGCAATGATAGAGGATATTTGTTGGACCAGAGGAAGCTTCATGATACATTGCACACAAAGGAGTTTTGTTGGAGCAAGAGGACCTTCACCCCAACCTTTATTGCATGATAGAGGAGATTCATAACCTTTGAGATTGAGATTTCATGTATGATATAAAATTATGCAAAAAAAGGGAGGGATCATGGTGTCTCCTCTTCTTCAACATTATGCAACCCATTCCCCACCTTCACATGCTCAAAGATTCAATATCACAAAATAGGGATAGGGACAAGAATAAGGAAATAAATAAATTCATTCAAATTTTAAACATATTAGTCTAGGAAGGGACAAAATCATTAATAGTAGGCATGTGCACCACCTTTCATTAATTCCTTATCATCTACATAGGAGCAATCTAGGATTCCATGGAACCTGTTATGATCCAACACCTTAAAAATGATAACAAATCAATGAATACAATTCACTTCAAGGGAGAAACCTCCTTTTACAATATATCCCATTCAAAATACAAGATGAGATGAGATAATATGATCATAAGACTAGGTCTCCTTGGTGTGTATGTGTATAGGGACAATAACAAGGAAATAAACAAAGTCGTTCAAATTTAAAACATAGTATTCTAATAAGGGACAAAAGCATTAATAGTAGGCATGTGCACCACCCTCCATTAATTCCTTATCATCTACATAGAATCGATCTAGGATTCCATGGAACCTGTTATGATCCAATACCTTAAAAATGATAAAAGCTCAATGGCTACAATTCAATCCAAGGGGGAAACCTCCTTTTACAATATATCCAATTCAAAAGACAAGATGAGATGAGATAATATAATCCTAAGACTAGGTCTCCTTGGTGTATATATATATATATATATGAGACAAAGATACAATTATAATGAAAGGGTACAATGAAGTGTTCTAGCCTACATAAAAACATAACACTAGAAATGTAATAATTCAATAGCTAGGTCTTAATAAGGGGTTTATACATAACATGGGGCTTTGTTTAGGACTTAACATGCCCCTTCCCTTAAAACAAGTGTTTTCCTCAACACTTGACTAACTATAGGTGTTTATGCATGAAGACCTCATATTCCCATGTTGCCTCTTCCACTTGTAGGTTATTCCATTTGACGAGGTACTTAATAATTTCTCGATTTCTCAACTACTTAATCCTTGTTTCAAAGATTGTTTTTGGTTCTAGTATGTTTTTCCCTTCTTCATTAATCTCTATTAAAATAGTTTGGACTGAGATCTTTTTGTCGATTACCTTCTTTAAGAAAGAAACATGGAATATTGGATGTACATGTGAAGATGGAGGCAACTCCAATTTGTGATACATACTTCCAATCGTTTGCAAAACCTTATCAGGTCCATAATATTGAGGTGCTAATTTATTGTCCTTGTTTTGTTGCTCGAGGGACATTTGTCTATATGGTTGTTGCCTATGAAATACCGAATTCTCCACTTCAAATTCCCTTTCATTGTGATGTTGATCTTCTTTTTGTTTCATAACCAAGTTGTCCTTCAATAGTTTGAGAACCTATTTTTGGTGCCCTATGTGGTCCTCCATTGCTTGAAACTTTGTATTCCCTTTCAAGGGTGATGTGATGGATGGAGGATGATATCCATAAAGTGTCAAAAATGGGGACATTTTTTATGAAGTATGGAAGACTGTGTTGTACCACCATTATGCCAAGGGAAATCAATTGAACCATTGTTTGTGTTTATTGGACTCAAAGAAACGAAGATATCATTCTATACATTTATGTAGAGACCGTACTTAATTAAATACAAAATTTAATACAATTTAACATATAATTCCTTTCAATTTGCATAAATAATTCATTCACCATCATATAAGCAAAATATTTAGCAGAGATTAAAATCTATCTACACCATGAAATAACTCAGCAATTCATAAATAAAAATACCTGGTTCTGATGTTAAATCTCGTTGCTTCGTTGGTCCAATGCTGAAGTTGAAACTGTGTCAAACACTGCCCAAAACCGTGTTTTCCTCCCTGCCAGCTAGGAGTATCCTGTTCGGCTCCCTAGCTCTAGGATACTGTAAGGATATCCTAGCCCCCGTGCCCAAAACCCCCAGCAAACCGGTGCCCATGCTTCTGATTCACCAAAAACCCCCAAAACCAAACTCCTCACACCAAAGATCTCCACAGAAAATCTCCCACAGAAATATATCCTCCCCTCCAAATGCTTCCTGCCTCCCAAAAAGAATGCCTCTCCCCGTCATACTCTTCCCCCTCATATCCTCCTTCACCGACTCTCCTCCCCCTCATTAATTTCCTTATCTCCCCCTTTAATATATTATCCCCTTCTTTAATGTCTTATCCCCTTCATTAATATCTTATCCCCTCCCACATACGTAAAGCATTTAATTAAACAAATTAAAATTATTAAGCCCCCTTAAATTTATTACCCATGTCATTGAATGTGATATGTAATTAATTAATTAATTAATCAAAAGTTATAAACAATTAATTAATAAATAAATATTTAATTAATATTATTAATGATAATCATTGTTTAATTAAAACCATATTAGGACAATTAATTACCTAATTAATTTTACTTAATAATCCCTAAGCATATATTAAACTAGGGTTGTTACAATTTACTCACAATATCAGTTTGACCATCGAATTGAGGATGATAAGATGAGGTGTGAGCCAACTGAGTACTCAAACAAGAAAACAATTCAGTCCAAAACTTTTCAGTGAAAATTGGATCTCTACCACTTACAATAATATTGGGGACTCCATGTAGCTTTTGAATTGTTTCCATGAATGTTGCATCTATTGTACTTTCTTTAAAAGGATGAGAAAGAGAGAAAAAATGGGCATAATTTGTCAATCGATCCACTCTTACCATGAAGATAGTTTTTCCTTTGGATTTGGGTAAACCTATAATAAAATCCATTGAAATTTCTTACTAATATTGACTTGGTATAACTAGTGGTTGTAGGAGACTTGTCATATTGATTGTATCTCCCTTATTCTATTGGAACACCACAAATTCATACTCAAATTTTTAACATCAGTTTTAAGACCTTCCTAGAAAAAATCCTTCTGGATCCTATGGTATGTTTTCAAGAACCCTGAATGTCCTCCTATAGGAGAAGTGTGCAATTTCATTAGGACCTTCTGTTTGAGTTGGGAATTCTTACATACATATAGGTGATCATAATGGTTTCTTCACTCAGTAAACTTGTGACATATATCATGTGTTTGTGGGATGTTAAATAATATCCCTAATTTCATTGAATATTGATAAATACCTCCCAAAATCCTTTTGTTGAACCCCCCTCCAATACATGTTTCCAATAAAATAAACCCCCTTTTTTAACTAAATACCCCTTTTATACCCCC
>ML789356.1:121776-146578 GCA_009831015.1 Picea engelmannii
ATCCCCCCCCAATACCTACAATATATTACATTATTTTTCACAATTAAAAAACCCCTTTATGAATGACCGTGATAAGATAATGGCCAGCAAACGTGAATCCCCCATGGCGATCATTATACCATAGCAAATCATTATTCCATACAAAATTATCTAATGAAATGGGATCCTCTTGTATTTTTTGAATGATCTTGCATACCTCTTCATATTTCTTCCATCGTATCATTGTTTCTTCCACCCAATCAGATTGCAGAATAGAAATAACACGTAGAGAACCTTTTGTTTCTTCTTCTTTCCTTGAAATGACATCTTCCACAACATTATATTTTCCTTTTTTGTAGATAATTTCAAACTCATAACCTAACATATTTTTAACTCATTTTTGTTTATCTTCTGAAGATAATCGTTTCTCCAAGAAGTACTTCAAACTACCATGATCTATTTTTATTTTGAAGTGTCTTCCTATTAGGTAAAGGAGCCATATCTTAATTGAATGTAGTATGACCAACATTTCATTTTCATAAATGGGTTTGAGTAAGTTTTTTCCTTTAATTTAGCTTCATTAAAAGACAAGGGGGCTTCCTTGTTACATTAAAACTACATCAATGCCATGGCTTGAGCCATCACACTCCACAATAAATATTTTTGTGAAGTCAGGTGTCACCAAGACAAGAGTTGTATACATATGCTCCTTAAGTTTTTCAAAATCTTTGGTTGATGTTTGATTCCAAGAAAATGTTTCCTTTTTTAATAATGTTGTTAGAGGTGTTGTTATTTGGCTATAGTTCTTGAAAAACTTGCAGTAATATCTTGCCAATAACAAGAATCCTCTAAGTTTAGTTTTTGGAATTGGCCATTCCCTCATATCTTTAATTTTGTTAAGGTACACTTTTACACCTTCATGAGATACAATATGACCCAAATATTCCACTTCTTGAACCCCAAAGGCACACTTGGAAGGATTTTCATAAATTTGTTGCTCTTTCAATAGTTGTAATACTTTGTCAACATGTTTTACATACTCTTCCCAAGATTTGATGTAGATTAGTATGTCATCAAAAAATAATAACACAAAATTTTTAAGGAAGGGCTTAAAAATAGAATTCATCAAGCTATGAAATGTTGAATGTATATTAGTAATTCCAAATGCAATAACCAAAAACTCATAATGACCTTCATGTGTTTTATAAGTTGTTTTGGGAATGTCTTCGTGCCTCAATCTTATTTGATCATATTCCAAACAAAGATCTAGCTTAGTAAAGAAAATTGCTCAATGTAATTCATCTAATAATTCATCAATGACATGAATATGAAACTTATCTTTGATGGTCATTCTATTGATTGTCTATAATATTGACACATACACCATGAACCATCCTTTTTCGTAACCATCACCAGTAGTGAATACAAAGAACTTTGGTTATGTTGAATCATGTCATCCTCGAACATTTGTTGGATCATACCTCAATATCACTCCTATGTGTATATGGATACCTACAAGGCCTAATGTTAGGTGGTAAAGTTCCTCGTTGCAAATGAATATCATGCTCATGATCTCAAGTAGGTGGAAGACCCTTAGGAATTTCTCCAAATACCTTGGAATCATTATTGATAATTATTTGGAGATCCAATGGAGAAGAGGATACATATGCTTGAACATATAGTGAGCACAATTTTGTAATTACACCATGGTGTCCCTTGTTAAGTAATTTTGTCATGATATTAGAGCTCATCACCGTAGAGGGTTTCCATTGGATACCTCTAAGCTCAATTTCCATGTCATCTAAGGAAAATATCATGAAAAGATATTAAAAATTAATGGCCATTGTTCCCAATGATTGTGACCATTGGAACCCTAATACAACATCAACACCACCCATTTGGATGGAAATCATAGGACTATGCAAAAAATGCTCCCCCATATTGAGCTTAATTCTATTAATTTTTTATAGAATTTACAAAGAACTTGCCTTTTTAACATATCAATTTTGTATAGAATTTACAAATAACTTTCCTTTTTAACATATCAATTTTGTATATAATTTACAAAGAACTTTCTTTTTTTTCCTTTTTGGATGTGCTATCTTTGTATCCATCATAATTCTTTTCACTTGAACTATTATTATACATTTTTTTATCAATATACAACATGTACCATTCAATACAGAAGATATTAAATATATTTTATAAATAAATCACATAATCTTTACCAAAAAAATTATCTTGGCGCGTTGTATTAATATTAAAACACCGGTGTGTTACATGTTATCAAACACACCGTAATAAAAAATATTTAAAAGAACAATAAATTAGAGAGGTACGCAATATATCATTAATAGCACTTATGTGTTTAATGTTAAATATGCACCGATAAAAAATATTTAAAAAAACATTAAATTATAACGGTGCAATAAGTACCATTAACAACATCGCTCCAATTGAAAAAAAAACATAAACAAATAAATCTACACATCCATGAACGAATTTTTGTAATTATTTGTGGAAAAGTCAGTGTGTTTGTATATGTAAGTGAAACAGTGTGTTATATTACATAAGATGCACTGGTGCGTTATATTACATAAGATGCACCGATTACCCGAAAATGTTTTTTAAAAAAACGTGACAGGGACGAGAGGTTTTGGATCTGATGCATCACATGTCAAACGCCTTTTATATGGAAATATAAACCCATTAAATCCAAAAACCTAAAATGAAAAGATATAATTATGAAGTGATAGAGGGAGTTAAACCCTAATTTGAATTTTTGAAGTCACACAAACAAGAAGAAGAAAGGGATTAAGGTAAGTATGATTTTTTATTTTTTTTTGAATCGCAAAACCCTTTGATTTCTGATTTTCTAAATAAGTTTGTTTCTCCAAAGGGGTTTTGAATGAATTACCATACCCTTCCAATTCTGATCTTCTGAATAACTCTGCTTTCAAAAGTATTGATCTCCTGCTCCAGAATTCTCCCATGTATGTCTCTCTTCCATTTTTGTACCCTGTAAATTCTGGAAAAATAATAAAATATTGAATAGCTTAATACCCATGAAAGAATTTATGAAAATTGTTTTAAATGAATCACCATAGTTACCTTCAAATTCTAATCTTTTGAATAAATCATATTGTTCTAAAGTATTATGTTGCTCCACAATGCTCTCTAGTATGGCGCTCTTGCAAATCTTTCCACTGTAAATTTTGGTAAAATAATGAAATAGTGAATAGGTTTTTACTATTTAAATGACTTTGTGAAATTAGATTTTAAATTCCCGCTCATTTTTCAATTCTAAAAAAACAAAGTCACACTTTGTTTTTTCGAAACTTCGGTGCGTTCATTACTTTAATGTATCAGTGATGATATGTATACGACGCACTGGTGTGTTTTAGATTTTTTGAGCACCGATATTGGATAATTATTTTTTTTTGTTATTTGAATTCATGGGACCGGTGTGATGTGTATATATAAACACCCAGTGCTTTACAATGTTATAGACACACCAATGCGTGTTTGTTACAGGAACTCACTGTTATGTTTTCAAAGTTATCTATATTTTTTTTTGCACACAAAATAATATATTCATCTTAAATTGTTTTTCATGATGCATCCACATGACTTGCAGTACATCATAGTATACAATTTTCGTTTAAAGTCGCCTTATTCTTAAAAATAATTTATTGTTGATTTTTCTCAAATGCAGGGAGAAAAGATTACAATATCAAATGGCCAATTCTTTAAATTCCATCCCATTCCATATTGCTCAAAGTCCATCGGGGAGTTCTCCATTTACATCTCGATTAAGTTCATATTTTATTTATATTTCAATGATCTGATTGAACTTATTTTTGTTATCCATGTCAATCTGAATAAAAATGTATCCAAATTTGTAGGATCTTGATT
This sequence comes from Picea engelmannii, assembly GCA_009831015.1. Lineage (NCBI taxonomy): Eukaryota > Viridiplantae > Streptophyta > Pinopsida > Pinales > Pinaceae > Picea > Picea engelmannii. The sequence continues at coordinate 125,671 of ML789356.1, forward strand.
CATAATCAAGTTCACATGCAGATAATATTCCAGTACCAATTCAAAAATGTTGGAAGCTCTTATCAGGAGAAACATACCGCAAGAAGTTAGTTGATGAAAATGGACAACCACTTTGCGCTTCCAATAGTAACATGCCATCTTCCAGCCACAATCTAGGGTCAGCAATGGTAATAATTTTTTTGTATAATGTGATTTGAAAAAACCAATTGCATTGTGCTTACTAATATCATTGATGTACTAATATTCAATATTTTTGAAATTAGGATTCTAGTGATGATGAGTGACCAACCTATCATCTTTCGTTGCACCACACTACAATTTCAAATCGAGAGAAGGATGTAATAAGAGAACAAATCGGAGAGGAAGCATACAAAGAATGGTTGAATCAACCACCTATTCAATTCCCACTACATCCAGATTCACCAATTAGGAATGACTACAACAATAGTATTTCTTCATAAGTTGGCAATGGATTCAATGAAATAGAGGTTGGTATGGATGATTATTTATGGGATACAAATGCCATGGAGACAATTTTTTTAGATGCATTCCAGAACGATGAGCGAGGGGATGATGCTCATATCTGTGATACCTTATTCGAAAGTCTAAAATCTGCTTCCACCACCCCTCTCTTTGGACCTAGCTGGTCAAAATCTATCCAACTGGGACAACAATGTTACTGTACAACTTGAAAGAAAATTTTGGCATGTCAAACACATGTTTCTCGGCAATATTGAGGTGATTGATCATCATTAAGTCCCTTATAATTTGAGAAATCGTGTCACACAATAAACATAAAAAATGATCAATTTTATGAACGTTAAATAACATTTTACATTTCTACTCCCCACTAACTGTAGGTTATTTAAAGATAAGGTTCTTATGAGTGATAATGTCTTGCCTGGTAGCTGCGAAGAGGTAAAGAAAATGTTGAAAATATTGGGTGTTGAGTACATATCATACCATGCATGTATGAATGATTTTATTCTATATAGAGGAGAATATGTAGACAAAGAGATATGTCTAAAATGTGGGCATGACAAATATCATAAATAAAGTAAAAAGGGTAAATCACATGGTCCTCCTCATATGATATTGAGGCGCATGCCTATAATCCCAAGGATTCAAAGGCTCTTTCGTTGTAAAGAATTAGTTATGTTGCATGGATGGCATGCCTCGCATAGAAGTGAGTCAGTAGTTATGTGAATCCCAACAGATTCAATAGCCATGAAGCATATAGAGGATACATGGCACAAAAAATTCAAGGATTAAGTACAAAGTCTGTGACTCAACATAGCCATGGATGGAATCAACCAATATTCCCTCCAAAACACCAACTATTATGTGTGTCCTTAGTAGTGATCAATAACAATATCTTCCCATGCTTGTCCGTGAAGAATGAACATCTTATGTTGTCTCTTATAGTCCCTGGTAGAAGAAAAGTGAAGAATATGGATGTCTACCTAAAACCATCGATAGACGAATTGAAGGAATTATGGGAAGGGATACATGTATACAATGTATCAAGACCCATCGTAACAGAGAAGAATTTTCCGCTTTATGGAATATGTGCTTACACCACACATGATTATCTAGGAATATGAGTTTTCTCTGGTAAATTACATGTTTATTTATTTGTTTATATCATAACAATATTTTTTAGCATATTTAATTCATTGTGATTGTTCTAGACTTTGATGCTAACATGCTCTATTGTATACATTAATAATTTCACAAGTCTTGTAACAAAAGGCTATCATGGATGTAAATTTTTTGGACCTTCTCTAAAGGCTAGGTGGTCCAACCAGCTAGCCTTATTGTCCATGGAGGGTTTATTGCTTAGAGATTTAGCATGGATATATAGATCTAAACATGTAGCATAAGGAAATGACAAGATACAATAAGAAACACCAATGTAGAACCAATAATCTCAGATCTGGACTTTATTTATATAATATAGAGATGTCGATACAATAGATCTGCAGATCTGGGAGAATACCACAATAAGATCCAAGATGGAATAATAGTTGCTACAATAAATTCCAAAGCTGAAGATAATAGCCTCCAAAGGCACTACACTGAACTGGTGAAAGGAACAAGATTGATTTATTTCCCTTCGAGAGCTAGATCTGAACCTCCTGCCTGAGTTGCACCCTCCTAGCTGACTGGATCCCCTCAATATTTAGGCCTCCCTCCTAGAGACTTCCAAATACCACCAAAATTCCTATACCAATAGATCGGGGAAAGATAAACCCCCTGGAAAAGTATCTGGCTAAATGATGAATTTATGACCCCCCAGATGACTGAATCATATTTCTAGTTGTGCCCTCCTGGTTGGTTGTAGCCCTCAATATTTCAGCCTCACTCACTCCTAGAGAACTCTAACTGCTATCAAAATAACTAGAACAGTAGACCAAGGAAAGATAAACCCCCTGGCAGAGTCTCAAGCTGAATGGTGAAGATTTGAACCCTCAGATGACTGAATCCTTTATCTGCAGTGTGCCCTCCTTCTCTCCAACTCGTTCTAAGCTCCAATAAAGAATATAATAGAGAAGCATTCTACACAATGACCCAAAAAGGATTCCCTAGGCCATTCAAAGAAAACCCAGAAGTCCTTATGCCCAAAATCCTTCTCATCTTCCTAGATCAAAATGTTCGTCTTCAGATAGTGCACCCTCCTACTGGAAACCCCCTTAGGTTGTGCATTGTCTCTTCATTTTTTGTTAGATGTGATCTATACCTATTGTAGAATGGTGTGGGAGGAGTATTTCATCCCCGGGACCAATCTTGGATCAAGATAGATGGGATATTTCACCACTCAATTGATCTCTACAGTTTGTAATCTCAAAACCCTCAAAAATCCTTTGTGCTCAAGATCCCAAATGAAAAATGTAATAATAATCCAAAATGAGTGAGATATGCACCCTTCCTTTCTTTTATACCCCTGATCTAATTCTTTATTGAGTTAGTTATACCCTGGGGTTAACTCCTAGCTTTTCCACACATGTTCTTTTCTTTTCTTCATTTTACCTTTTCTCCCAAAGTTAACTTAAAATTATAACGTTGTGCTTAGGTAAGTGCTTTGGGGTGTCTTGGTCCCCATGATGCATGAGACTATAGTCTAGTGGGGACAAATAGACTACTAATTCTCTCACAACCTCTTCATCAAGAGGCGGGGGACATTACAATCTCCCCTACTGGAAATTGCTTTCCCACAAGAAATTATGATCTTGTCTCCTGAACAACATGTTCACTTTCCCAAGTAGCATCCTCTGTAGGTAAGTTTTTCCACCTAATCAAGTATTCCTTGATTCTCCTCTTCCTTATCCTTTTTTTCCTTACTTCTAATACTTCATCTGAAAATAGTATCAATTGCCCCTCCTCATCCAAAGGGGGTAGTTATTCAATGGGAGTGATGTGCTTCCCCATGTCTTGTTTTAGGCAGGATACGTGAAAGAAATTGTGTATTTTTCTTCCCTGGGATAGATTAAGCTCATATTCCATGGCCCCTACCTTCTTGTTTACCCTATACGGTCCAAAGAAGCGTGGTTGAATATTTTTTGTGCCACTTCTATTAATATATGAATGTTTATATTGTTGGATTCTTAAATATACCAAGTCACCAACCTCAAATGTGTGTTCCACCCTATGTGTATCTGCTTGTACCTTTTGTTGATTATGTTCCCTTTGCAAGTGGTCTTTAAGCTATCTGAGTATATCCTAACTCTGTTGAATCCAATCATGTACCAGAGGAGCTCTACTTTCACCAAATATAATCTTCACAAAGGTGAGGGGATCATAGTTGTATAAGGCCTTGAAAGGTGACATACCGATAGACATGTGATAGGTGGTGTTGTAGCAATATTCTCCCATATGAAGCCACTTAACCCATGCCTTTCGTTGTCCTAAAACATAATTTTGAAGGTATCCTTCAAACCATTTGTTGATTATCTCGGTTTGGCCATCAGTTTGAGGATGATATCTAGTGTTGGGGGTCAAGGCCGTACCTACCACCCTAAATATCTCCTGCCAAAAGTTGCTCATAAACATGTTTTCCCTGTCACTCACAATGGTTTTGGGTAAACCATGCAACCTGAAGATCTCTCTAAAGAATAAGTCTGCAACATGTGAAGCACTCAAATCTGTGGCAATGGAAAAGAAATGAGAAAATTTGGTTAATCTATCCACAACCACAAAAATGCAATCCTTTCCCTGGACCTTGGGAAACCCTGTGATGAAATCCATGGATATGTTGTCCCATTTCTACTCTAGTATGGGGAGTGGTTGCAATAAACTAGCTGGATGAGTGTGTTCATCCTTGTTCTCCTGAAAAGTGGATCATTCCCTGATATAGCGCATCACATCTTCCTTCATACCCTTCCATGTGAATATCTCCCATATATGTCTATATGTTTTGGCAAACCCCTGATTCCCTGCCAATGGTGAATCATGACATGCATGTAATACTCTTCCTTTAAAAACTGATTCAGGAACTAGGAATATTTGGCCCTTACTATATATGACATCATCCACAATCTTGAAGTTTTCATCATGTACTTTCGCATCCATCAACTCACAAGCAAACCTATTTTTTGAGTATTCCACCAAGAGGTGTACTTTCCAGTCAACTAAAATATATGTCATGGCATAGACTGAGGGTCTTCTAGATATTTCATTTTCCACCACATTATTTTTCCCTTTGACAAATTCAATGTCAAATTCATAGGCATGGATCTTTCTAACCCATTTATTTTTTCTTTCATTTAAGTATTTCCAGTCCAAAAAGTACTTGAGGCTATTGTGATTTGTCCTCACAACAATTTTTTCCCCAACCAAGTATTCCCTGAACTTAGCCAATGCATGCATGATGGATAACATATCTTTTTCATAAATGGTGTATATAATCTTAGGACCCCTCAGTTTTCAGCTCTCATATGCAATGGGGTGCCTATTCTACATAAGTACTGATCCAATGCCCTCTCCTGAGGCATCACACTACAATATAAAGGGTTGTGCAAAATCTGGTAATGAAAGTACTGGGAAAGTTCTCATTACCTCCTTCATCCTGTCAAAAGTCACATGTGCCTCTTGGCTCCACTTAAATGAACCGTTTCTGGTCAAATCTATCAATGGTGCGCAAAGCTGGGAGAAGCCTTTTACAAACCTCCTATAGTAACAACAGATGCGAGGAAATCCCTTTAATTCAGTAAGAGTCTTGGGTGTTGGAAATTCAAGTATGGCTCGTATCTTCTCTTGATGCACATGTACTCCTTTCACTCCCATTATGTGCCCCAAATAAAGGACTTATGTCATGCCAAATTCACATTTGTATTCTTAAGGATTGTCCTTCCATGATGGCCAATATCTTCTCTACATGTTGAAGATGTTCCTCCCACGTTTTTCTATATATCAACAAATCATCAAAGAAAACCAAGAGGAATTTCCTCAACTACTTGTTGAAAACATGATTCATACAAGATTGGAAGGTGGCTAGCGCATTAGTTATCCCAAAGGGCATAACCAGGAATTTGTAGTGACCATAATGGCATCTCAAAGTTGTTTTGGGCACATCTTTCTCCCTCATTTTGATCCGATGATAGCCAAAGCACAAGTCTATTTTTTTGAAGTAAACAAACCCATGAAGCTCATCTAATAGCTCATCAATCCTAGGGATGGGGTATCTGTTCTTGATGGTCTTTTTGTTTAGTGCCCTGAAATCAATGCACATGTGCATTGACATGTATTTCTTCTTTACCAACATTACTAAAGATGCAAAAGGGCTAGAACTTGGCTTGATGTGACCCATGTCCAAAATTTCCTTGATAGCCTTTTCAATTTTTTCCTTATACCTTTTGGGGTGTCTATAAGGAGTAGTGATGATTGGTTTTTCTCCCTCCTCCAATTCTATCATATGCTCAAACCCTCTATCAAGTGGTGCTCCTGGTGGGATTGGTCCAAAGACCTTGCTATGCATGTCAATGATTGCCTGAATATCTGGTGAGTAGTGAGAGCACCCTTCCTTATCTACCTATATTGAGATTTTTCATTTTGTTGTGTATACAATGTCTTCTGTTCTGAAAATAGCTTCCATGTGTCTTGTTGTCACCACTCTAGCTATATTACATGTCATCTCCCTAAGCATCACTTTTTCTCCACTTTCTTCATTGAAGGACATTTCCATGGTTTTGTAGTTGGTGGTGATGGGTCCCAACGTGTTAAGCCAGTGGAATCTCAGAATGATATTAGTGTCTGGTAGGTCCATCACATAAAATTCATGTGCCAACTCATGCCTTCCCAAGGTAAGCTTCATCCTTGGAATGTACCTATCACAAGGCATGGTGCAACCACCTACTACCTCCACACAAAATCCCTCAAACTCCACTGTAGGTATATGCCTTTTTTTCAATAGGGATGAATCTATGAAGTTGTGTGAATATCCCCATCAATGAGTACTGAAACCTCTTGTCCCTGAAGCACTCCTCTCATCTTGAAGGTGTTTAATTTAGGCACCCCACTAATAGATGCTATTGTAACCTTATTTTCTACTATAATTTCAGAACCTGATTCTTCCCCTTCTTCATTTTCGTATTTGCTTATATGTTATGGATAAGGATGAAATATTCCTCCTCATCATTATCATAAATTACCTCAATATAATGGGCCTTTCCCTTACCCATACATCTATGCACTGGATCCCAAGGTTCTTTCCATGTGAAGCACAGTTGCTTCCTCCTTAATTCTCTCCTAGTAGCCTCATCCATTCTTCCCTTTCCTCTTTCAACCCCCCTTTGGTATCGGCCCCCTAATTTATGGGTGGTCTAGGGTCAAACTTGGTTTTTTCTGGAGAACCCATCTAGTCTCTAGTCGTGCATAAGGCCTCATGTAAGTTGGTAGGCTTAAAATACTTGACCCAACCTTTTAGGGGTTCCACCAATCCCTCTGTAAATAGAAACATTAGTCTCACTTGAGACACATCTTGTACCATCACTATTATCCTTTGAAACTCCTCTATAAAGATCTTTAGTGACCTTGTTTTTCTGCGTTGTGTAAGCTCCCTTAAATGTATTTTTGGATCTCCCTAATCAAACCTGTCCATAAGTCTCTGAGTGAATTTTGTGTAAGTAGTTATTTGGTTATGAACCAAGGTGTTCAAACCATGGCACCACCAATCATGAGCTTTTCCTTCCAAGTACATGGTGGAAAAATTGATGGCATTCATCTCCCTCATGGGGTTGAGTTGTAAGTAGGTGTCTAACTTATGTACCCAAGTTTTCCCAGATACCTTGGGAGACCCATAAAAGTATGGAATCTCCATTTTACCTTCCCTGTGCTCCAAATCATCATTGTTCCTGTGATAGTTTATGGGTTGACCCCTGAATTTGATACCACAATATTGGTCCAATGTCACATGTCTCCTAAATCCAACACTCAAGGCCTCATACTCCCTGGCATATTCTTCAAAGTGGTCTTTTGGTTCATTGAAATGGTTACCATGTGATTGACCATCCAAAAAAGTAGGCATATAAGGTCTAGGAGTGGTCCTCCTGTGTGTTGAACCCTGGGAAGTCCCTCCTGCAAAGCTTTGTCCCTCTACATGATAGTGAGTTTCCTACTCCTAATAATGTATAGTTCCCCCATGATAACCATTGGCTTCCTTGTTCGCATAAATGTTTGGTCCCTTTCCCCGATGTGTCATATGTAGCAGGAGTTGCGCAATATTTTTTTGGTTAGCATTTATTTTTTCCAAAGTCTCCCTCATTTCAACCTGTCCCATGCGCATTGTCTCATGTTTCTCATGTAGATGGTGCTCAAGTGAAAATTGTGTATGAGTTATGGATTTTTGCAACTCCTTTGCAATACCTGCTAAAACTTGTGGCTCATTGTCCTCACCTGAACCTTCCATTTTTGCCTCTGGTTCACCTATTTTCTGCGCCTGCCCATATAGATTCCACTGAAATTATGCATGCGCTAATCCCCACGAGTTGGGAGGATTAAACGCTCTGATACCACTGCAATATTCCCAAGCCAATGTTTTTCTTGGAGACAATGATTGTTTAACTATTTATTGTTGTTTCATGTGTGTTATGCAGGTTTATCTCTCCAAGTTACTCATGGAGGGTTTATTTCTTAGATATTTAGCATGGATATATAGATTTGAACATATAACATAAGGAAATGACAAGATACAACAAGAAACACCAATGTAGAACCAATAATGTCAGATCTGACCTTTATTTAGATAATATAGAGATCCTGATACAATAGATCTGCAAATCTAGGAGAATACCACAATAAGATCCAAGATGGAATAATAGCTTCTATAATAAAGTCCAAAGCTGAAGATAATAACCTCCAAAGGCACTACACTGAACTGGTGAAAGGCACAAGATTGATTTATTTCCCTTCGAGATATATATATAAACCTCTTGGTTGAGTTGTGCCCTCCTAGTTGACTAGAGCCCCTCAATATTTTGGCCTCCCTCCTAGAGACTTCCAAATACCACCAAAATTCCTAGAACAATATATTGGGGCAAGATAAACCTCTTGTCAAAGTCTCTGGCTAAATGATGAAGGCCGGATCCCCCATATGAATGAATCCTCTTTCTAGTTGCACCCTCCTGGTTGGTTGTAGCCCTCAATATTTCATCCTCCCTCCTAGAGACCTCCAACTGCTATCAAAATAACTACAACAATAGATCAGAGCAAGATAAACCCCCTGGCAGAGTCTCAAGCTGAATGATGAATATTTGAACCCTCAGATGACTGAATCCTCCATCTGCAATGTGCCCTCCTTCTCTCCAACTCATTCCAAGCTCCAATAAATAATATAACAAAGAAACCTTATCCACAATGGCCCAGAAAGGATGCCCCATTCCATACAAAGAAAACCTAGAATCCCTTATGCCCAAAATCCTTATCCTCTTCTTATATTGAAATGTTATCCTTCAGATGGTGCACCCTCCTACTGGAAACCCACTTAGGTCACACATTGTCTCTTCCTTTGCTACTAGATGTGATCTTTACCTGCTGTAGAATGGTGTGGGAGGAGTATTGCACCCCCGAGACCAAGATTGAATCAAGATAGTTGGGATATTTCACCATCGAGTTGATCTCTAGGGTTTGTAATCGCAAAACCCTAAAAACTCCTTTGTGCTCAAGATCCCAAATTCAAAATGTAATAATAATCCAGAATGAGTGAGAGATGCGCCCTCCCTTTATTTTATACCCCTGATATAATTCTTTGTTGATTTAGTTAACCCCTGGGGTTAACTCCTATCTTTTCCACACATGTTCTTTTATTTTCTTCATTTTACCTTTTCTCCCAAAGTCAAATTAAAATTATAACGTTTTTCTTAGGTAAGTGATTTGGGGTGTCTTGGTCCCCATGATGCATGAGACTATAGTCTAGTGGGTACAACTAGACTAATAAGTCTCTCACAATATATTCATCAAGATGTGGGGGACATTACACCTCTATAGTAGCAACATATATTGTTTATGTTGTTCAAAGTGAAACAACCTTTTGCAATTTCAAAATCCAACTTATTGTTGTTCCACCTACAGTAAAAACATACCCCGTGGTGCTCCTCCTATTATATTTATCACCTGTCATATATGAATGAACATATCCGTGTAGAATAGTATTTGAACCTCCAAAACATAATGCATGAGTATTAGTACCTCTCAAATACCTGAGAATCCACTTTACTTCCCAGAAAGGATTCCCTAGTCCATACAAAGAAAACCTAGAAGGCCTTATGCCCAAAATCCTTCTCCTCTTCTTATATCAAAATGTTATCCTTCAGATGGTGCACCCTCCTACTGGAAACCCCCTTAGGTTGTGCATTGTCTCTTCCTTTGCTACTAGATGTGATCTTTACTTGTTGTAGAATGGTGTGGGAGGAGTATTGCACCCCCGGGACCAAGATTGAATCAAGATAGGTGGAATATTTCACCCTCGAGTTGATCTCTAGGGTTTGTAATCGCAAAACCCTCAAAACTCCTTTGTTCTCAAGATCCCAAATGAAAAATGTAATAATAATCTAGAATGAGTGAGAGATGTGCCCTTCCTTTATTTTATACCCTTGATATAATTCTTTGTTGAGTTAGTTAACCCCTAGGGTTAACTCCTATCTTTTCCACACATGCTCTTTTATTTTCTTCATTTTACCTTTTCTCCCAAAGTCAACTTAAAATTATAAGGTTGTTCTTAGGTAAGTGATTTGGGGTGTCGTGGTCCCCATGATGCATGAGACTATAGTCTAGTGGGGACAACTAGACTACTAAGTCTCTCACAACATATTCATCAATATGTGGGGGAAATTACACCTCTATAGTAGCAACATACTTTGTTTATGTTGTTCAAAGTGAAACAACCTTTTGCAATTTCAAAATCCAACTTACTGTTGTTCCACCTATAATAAAAATCTACCCCGTTGTGCTCCTCCTGTTATATTTATAACCTATCATATATGAATGAACATATCCATGTAGAATACTGTTTGAACCTCCAAAATTAGTGCATGAGTAGTAGTACCTCTCAAATACTTAAGAATCCACTTTACTTCCCCCCAATGTTCCTTACCTGGATTGTTCATATACTTGCTCACAACTCTCATTGCATGTGAAATATCTAGTCTTGTGCACAACATCTCATACATGAAGCTGCCAATTGTTGATGAATAAGGGACCTTGTACATGTATTCTATATGCTCCTATGTCTTGGGAAACATTTCCTTGGTTAATTTTAAATGGCTGGCCAAAGGTGTACTAACTGGTTTTTCATTCTTCATTCTAAACCTCTCCAACACCTTATCTATGTACTTTTCTTGAGACAATGTCAACTTGTGATTTTTCATGTCTCTTGTTATTCTCATACCAAGGATTTTATTTGCAACACTCAAATCCTTCATCACAAATGAATTAGCTAATTTATTTTTGAGCACATATCATGCATTTTATACCATGCAATAAGCATGTCATATACATACAATAGCAAGATAATATAGCTTCCATTTTCTAGCCTCTTAAAATAAACACAGTAATCAAAATGACATCTATTATAACCTTGTTCTGTCATAAACCTATCAAACTTCAAATACCACTTCCTTAGAGCTTTATTTAGTCCATACAAGATCTTCTTCAACCTGCATACCAAAGTATACTTCCCTTTGACCTCATACCCCTATGGTTGCTGCATATAAATATATTCCTCCAAATCCCCATGGAGAAAAGATGTTTTTACATCTAACTATTCAATATACAAATCTTCTACTACCACAAGAATTAAAATAATCCTAATTGAAGTCATTTTAACAACAGGAGAAAATATTTCATCAAAATCTATACCTTTCTTCTATGCAAAGCCTTTACAACAAGTCTAGCCTTGTATCACTTTTTTCCTCCATCTTCTTCCTTCAACCTATAAACCCATTTATTTTACAATGATTTTTTTCCTATAGGAAATTGAACCAAGTCCCAAGGTTGTTTATTTACCAAGGATTCAATTTCCTCCTTCATGCCTTGCTCCCACTTATTTTTAGTGTCTACCTACATTGCCTCTTCATAACTTTTTGGTTCACCAGAATCATTCAATAATAAATAATAGAATAAAGTTGAGTATCGTTCAGGGGGTCTACTTAACCTAGTATATATTCTAACAACACTTGCAAGAGTTTGAGGTACTTGTTATCCTCTTGTTGTACATTTTGATTTTCGGGTACCTTTGAAATTTCATTTTCTTTGATTTCATCAAGCACTATGTATTATGTGTTTTCCTTTTCTTGTTTATTTCCCTACAACTGATCTTTGTATATGACCTTTTCATTGAATACAACATCTCTACTCCTAATGATTTTTTTTATTTTCATAATCCAATAAGCGATAACCAAAATCGTTAACAATGTATCTAATAAAGGTGTGCTTCTTGGATTTTTCCTCAAGCTTTGTTTTCTTTTCTTTATCAATATGGACAAATGCTTCACAACCGAAAGTCTTCAAAAATGAGTAGTTTACCTTTTTATATGTCCATGCCTCCTCTGGAATGCCACCGTTCAAGGATCCTAAGGCCCTCTATTTATTAAATAAATAGTAGTGTCTACAGTATCTTCCAAAACTGTAAGGATATCCTTGCATGCAATATCATACTCCTTGCATGTTCCATGATTGTCCTGTTCATCCCTTCTGACACACCATTTTCTTGTGGTGTTCCTGAAATTGTCTTCTCTCTATGAATCCCATGGTATGAAAAGTAATTATAAAATTCCTTGTTATAGTATTCACCTCCATTATCTAATCTAAGACACTTCAACCACTTTCCTGTCTCTTTCTCAACCAAATATTTCCATTTCTTAAAAGTGTCAAAACATCATATTTTTTTCAAATGCAATAAACTCAAATTTTCCTAGTTGCATCATCAATAAAATTAACATAATGACAAGAGCCACCAAGAGATGATACATGAGTCGGTCCCCATACATATGTATTCATAAGCTCTAAATTTTCACTCTTATTTTGTTTCCCGACTCTGAGAAATCTAACTCTCTTCTATTTTCCATAAACATAATGCTCACAGAAATCCAAATCAACTTGTTTAAGCTATAGAAACAAATTCCTTTTGTACAGTATCTACATCTGCTTCTCACTCATATGTCTAAGCTTATGATTCCACAGTGTTGTATCCACTCATGTAGAAGCTAGATAGATAGGAGAGTCATCATTACCAGTACATAAATACAATGTACCTACATTCTCTCCTTTTTCTATTACCAGTGATCTGTTAGTGATATTCCACACCTTTTCTGTAAATGTAGATATATAGCCTTCATTTCCCGACTGCCCTATTGAAATTAGATTTTTTCTCAAATATAGAACATGTCTCACCTCTTTCAGCAACCATTTGTTTTCATTATTTATTTTTATTTGTACCTTACCCATTCCAACAACTTTACATGGTTCATCGTCACCCAAATAAACTTGTTCAAAATCACCATGAACATAATCTTGAAAATGTTTCCTATGGGGTGTGGCATGAAATAAATCCCCTGAATATGATACCCAAGAATTAGTAATATTATCTAAATAAAGAATCAAATCATCTTGTAACACATCACTTGTTACATTTTCTTCCTAATTTTTCTCTTATTGTCCATCTCCTTGTTTCTTTGGAGATCTGTAGTCTTTCTTCATATGCCATTTATTCCCAGATTTTCAACACTCAACATTTTCTAGTATGGATTTGGATCTTCCCTTCCTAGAATTCCCACAGTTCCCTGGGCTCTTTCCTCTTTCCCTTTGTCTTCCCATGTTCTCCATGGTCAATGAATTACTTGATGTATCACATGTGATTTTCCATCGCATTTCCTCTCTAAGGATAACAGCAACAACATCCTCGAATTTCAAAGTGTTTGAACTAGAGATAGAGTTACTTACAACCATGACCAAGACATTCCATCTTTTTGGAAATGAGCACAAGATTAGAAGAGACCTAACCTCATCATCAAATTTCAATCCTACATAACTTAGTTGATTAGTAACCATATTAAATTCATTTAAATGATCGGAAATAGACCCACCTTCTGACATATTCATATCAAAAAAATTCTTCAGTAGAAATACATTGTTGGAGGTCAAGGGGTTTTCATATAGTTTATCCAATTCCTTCATCATATCCTATATTGTATTTTCTTTTGAAATGTTGAAGACTATCAACCCTACCAAGCACAGTCATATTGTTCTTAATTCCTTTCTGTCAAGAACTTCCCATTCTTCATCCTTCATACTTGTTGATTTCTTTGTTTTTCCACCCAACAGTAAGAAAAGATCCTTATAATATAGATAGTATTCCATTTGAATATTCCATAAATGGTAGTTTTGATCATTAAATTTCTTGACCCTAAACTTTCCATATTCTTACATTGCTCCCACTCAAACCAGGAACCCTCTTTTCCTATGATTTACCTTTCACTATGATACCAATTGTTAGAAAAAGAGGATCGCAAAGAAATAATATAAAATAGATGTGAAAATAAAACATAGAAGATATGAAATACAATAGAGACATAGATATGTGTGGTTCACCCAATATGGGCTATGTCCACCAGAGAAATTTCCAATCCTTCCTTTATTATTATCCATCAATTGAAGGGATACAACCTACAACACGCTCATTGTAAATTTCTCTTCTTTATCATAGTCTCTTCTCTCATAATACAATATTCACTCTCATACATGGTCACAACGCAATTATCTTATACATAAAAGAGGTTTTCCTTCTAGAGAAAAAAAACTATAACGTAACTTCTACCATCATATATGAAACCTAATGATGAACGGTTCATATTGACTACGAGATTACAATATTTTACAAGGCAATTTTCCAAAAAAATAATCTTTGGGGGAACTTCCCCTGAAATACCTCCAGGGGGGGTTCCATAAAGTGTCTTATCCCCCCATGGAACCCCTAATGATATATGTGGGGGTTAAATCCCCCCCACACCCCACCCCACCCCCTCGTCAAGAACTAGGATCCAAACACAGCGAAAACAAGACCTTTGAATCAAGAATATATTCAGGCCCCACAACCAACAACCTTATGTGGGGTCTTGTCATCCAATGTTGATGAAGGTGATTGATTGACTAGGTAACATGTAGAACCCACTGCCTTTGCCTAGAATCCATGCCCTATATCAACACCACTAAGAATGCACCTTTATTTTTCCATTAATGTCTTCTTCATCCTTTTTGCAACTCCATTCTGTTGAGGTGTATATGGAGTAGTCTTCTACCTTGCTATACCACACTTCTTAAAGAATTATTTGAATTAATTTCTATAGAATTCTCCACCATTATTTTTCCTTGACACCTTAATTCTCTTCTCTATCTGATTCTCCACAATATCCTTAAACTTTTTAAACCTATCAAATACTTAAGATTTATTCCTGAGGAAATAAATCCAAGTATTCCTCGAGAAGTCATCTATAAATGAGACATAGTACATAGATTTTCCCAGTGATGGAACCGACATAGGTCCAAACACATCATTGTGCACCAACTATAAAATTTATTTTTCCCTCATTGCACCAGAGGGGAATTTTACCCAGTTCTGCTTCCCATATACACAATGTTCACAAAAATCAAAATCCAGAGAGCAGTTAGGCTTATCTTCAACCATACCTTTACCATGTAGTAATCGAAGTCTCTTCTCTTCGATATGCCCTAGTCTTTCATTCCACAACATAGTATTTTATCTAGATATTGTAGGATTGTTTTCTTCTTTGACTCCAATTTCAAGATCAATGGAACTATTTCACCCATCACTAATAGTGCTTCCTTGCAGCTTATACAGAGTTCCAATCTAAGCTCCCTACAACAACACTATTGCTCCTCGAACCATCCTGTGTGTTTCTTTCTCAAGCATTATTTTTACCCTTGCATCATCCACTTTTCTTATAGAAATCAAATTTATGGCCAATCTGTTGAGCTCTCAACACACCCTAAAAAATATCTCTACCAAACTCTACTTTTTGGGTACCACTTATTGTTTAATTCAGACCAATGTTGTTTTCGCTTATCTTTGTTTTATACAATTTCTCCCTGATTCTTTAAAAGTTTCCCTGAACATGTCAAAACCATCACAACTTGAAGGGAGTAACATTTCACTAAATAATCAACCATTAAGTCGTTTCACCTGACGCATCTAAATTTCGGCACCCGAAAGAATCAGAGGTGATAGAAAATCGTCCTAGAAAACTAAGGACGTCGATCGCCAGTTTTCATCGGCATTGGTAAACGGGGAGTTGTTCTTTCATGATAATAATTGCACAAGAAATTTGTCGATGACCGATTTCATTCAGCATCGGTGAAACACGAAAGGAAGTAGTCGTTTGCGGGGAAAGGGAGGAATCGTCGACGGCCGATCCTATAAAAATATTTCGACATCTGCGAATTTCCAAGAAGCTATCCCAAGGGAAAAGATGTGATAAGTTCATCCCCAGTTACTAACCCCTGATACCTAAGAGGCATAGGTGATTCCTAGGCTAGGAAAGGAAGTGTGCAACTGAAAGAAGGTTACCACCTCTGTTGGAACTCGTGAGTCTAGTCACCTGTTTCTATCCACCACATGTCGCGTCAGAACCATCCGAAGAAAGAAATCAGTGTCGGCATTTTTTTTTTGTTTTGTAAGGAGTATCAACGAAGAATCCCATAGCTCGACGTCAATCCCCGACTTCCCCTTTCAGAAAATGACACGATGGGACATTTTATCTATAAGATACACTAGATATGATGCATTTAATTGATTGATTAATTCCAAGATCATGCATTAGTCTCTAATTCATGTGCAAATCCTAATGATTGTTTTAACCTCTAGATACAATGCATCTCCCTCCATGCCTTCGTCATCAACCTACGTAAAATTGATTACAGAGAATTGGCGGTAAGTAGTTTAAATTTTGTCCCATTACTTGTATTAACAGCTTGATGTGACTGGTCAGTTCTCTCTCGTTATATTACCCTGAATTATTATGAGCCAGAGCATTCTACGTGCAAAGAGGTCTGGAACATCTAGAGGAGTGAGATGAATGACCCGAAGAAGGCTTCCAAGGTATAGTGAGTATTAAGCAACAGAGTTTAGCAAGCATACAGGTATGTACCAATATGGTGTTGATTTCATTTCACATATAAATTAATATATAATATTATTCTTTGTGTCAACCCTAATTGAGCGTCTTCGGTTGCAGGAACGATGCCTCCAAAGAAACCTACCACCAGAAAATCTCCTAGAGTCCCAAATCTGCAAGAATCAGAAGCGAGAGAAGGCTCCTCCCTAACAGTTGCAAGAAAATTGGAATTCTCTTCCAAGCCAGCGCCCATCATCAAGAAGATCACCAAAGAAGCCTTTGCTCAGCCCCCAGCCTTTGGGGACACAGAGGTGAACATTGGGACCAAGACAACATTCCCACGATGGGAAGACCTATTGAAGGAAATCAACCACGAAGAATTCCCCAAATATGCCCCGCATAGCGATCCTGACACGAGGAAGCTGGATGATGAGGCCTTCGTCAACATCCACAAGGCTTACCTACACATGGTGGCAAGCAGGACTCTGGTATTCCCTTGCATTAAACTTTTGAAATGGCTTATTGATCATAGTGATGCACAAAAGTGTGTAATTAATTATGATAATGGTCAAATCGTCGGGGTTTTCATCCTAATAGAAGTCCAAAGGTATTACAAGCTCAGAGAGCCAGATGAACATTTGAACAAGGATTTTGTTGTGAAGTTTTATCAGAAGCACGACACCTAAAAAATCATGGCGTCTTGGTGGAGAGAAGACAAAAAATTTGCTAACCGAAACTTCGGCCAGTACCCGACGGCCAACCTCAGATAACCTTATATCTATCTAATGGCTCTCCTTTTCCGGTTGCATGGAGAAAAATATTGCTCTAGGTTTTCGGAGGCATGGATGCCTTTGGCTTATACTGTCCCCATCTCTAAAACAAGCTTCAACTGGGGCGCGATCATTTCCAAACAGTTGAGCACCTGCAGTCTACAGGCTCAGTAGTTGAAGGAAGGAGAAACTCATGCCTTCTACATGGTGTCTTATCTATTGGACGTCATTTGTGCAAGAAATGTCTTCGCAGGAATGAACCCGAGTTGGCACACTTTCGAGCTCTTGTTCCATGTCTATTTTAGCATCTTGGGGGAGAAAAGGTATAAAACATCCTACTCTCTCATTTGCGACCAATTTATCTCACCTATTCATTTATTACTATTCAAGAAAGAATGCTCAAGGTTGTCTGATGCGGCCAAAAAAGTTATATCGAAAATCGGTCACTGGTACCTGGACGAGAGCGAAACCTACATTAGGGTTTTTGGAACCATAGGAGCACCACATTTGCTACCTATATATGTCACTGACCGACTGGTAGTAGGGGAAATATGTTACCAAACTATCTTGCAGGGGTACAACACCACTTTGGTGAAGGATAAGAAGCGGGAATTCATACCCTATGGGTTTCATATCGGCTTCTACCAAGTTAAAGACACTACACAGGCCAAGCAAGAGAGATTAAGTCAATTGGAATTTCATTTCTAGACAGGACGTTTTCGCAAGCACGATCCCAAGGGTCTATTCTCGAAACATCCATCACAAGTATCATCATGTTGGCCTTATGCCCATGACCGGTTTGAGGATGAAATATTCACTGAAAATTCTCAAGATTGGTATGAGGTGATGGCAAGAATGGCTGACCCAAAAATAACCAAGTTCAAGGCCATGAGTTGGGAAGAGCAAGCAGCGTTCTTGGATGAAAGAGCACAAAGAGTGGAATAAATTCTCGGGACTAGGGAATAAAGGGTAACATTCGAACCAACTGAAACGATGGAAGCTCCCTAAGAAGCCCCTGTACAAAACTAGAATTTTCTCAGAACTCCAAGTGCAAGGGAAAGAGGGAAACTATTGCTCCAACATTCTCAAAAAATAATGGATCAAGCCCTCTTATCAAGTGTTTCGACCAGTAACCCAGAAGAGAGCCCAGCAGGGGTAGGAGGCTTTGAGCTCACAGACCCTGGCAACATCAATGGGTCATATGACCTTGAATCCACACTGTCGCCAGTCGATTCACCGACAGGCACGACGACTCAATCAAAGCTGGGTCGGGTATCTGTAAAAAATAGTGCACCTAACCCTCTGTCTGAGCTCATAGATATATACAGTGATGATGAGAGTCCGGAGGAATATTAGAAAACCTCTGTGCATGTAGAAGAAGAAAAGGGAGCCAAGGAAAAAGCACCTCTTGTTCCCAATGTTCAGAGTCAAGAGGATACGCGAGAAGAAAAAAGAGTTGAAAGCGGCTTAGATATAGAAATGCCCGATACATCGAAGACCCGAGCAAGTAGTCCCAAGGAAAATTCAGAATTGGATGTGTCAAAAGAAATATCCCCACAGAAGGACATCAGGGATTCCACAGATAGAATACAGGAAAGTATTGATCTCTCTCCTGACACATTCATTCCACTTGATACTCAGGTCCCCGATAAACATCAGGAAGAGGCCAGGCCTTTGGAGAAAAACAAGGAGGTTCAACAGTATGATGTTGAACAAATATATACCACCGGAAGCCTAGCAAACACACTCACATGGGGCGACCAACAGATACCAGAGCCAATACACAAAATGGCAGACATCTATGCAATCTCCTATGATCAAAAGAGGAAGTTCATCGTGCAAAGGACTGCTAAGAAGAGGAATATTACTATGGACCTCTCTATTTTGGTTACCACAGAGGAAATCTTGATCAACACAACAGATGATAACATGTCTAAACTAATAGGCATGGGAAGATCCCTCTCTGATGTTGCCCAGGATAGGACCAGGAGGGATGAAAGAAAACTAGTGGATGCTCTGAAGGAAATGGAACACTTGCGCCGTATTGTTGAGTATTATAAAGGTGCCACATAGACTGCAACATATTTGAAGAGTGAGTTTTCAGAAGTTTACAACGAGTACAAGAAATAAAGAACCATGTTAACTGAAAATATAATTGAGTTCCAGGAGGACACTCTCATGGCTCTCGTAGCATGCAAAGAGATTGAACGATGGCATGAAAGAGCGCAGCAAGTGGTGGAAAGGCTTGAATACATTGAGGTAGTCCAACAGGGTCGACAAAAATAAGAACATGGCATTTGGTTGTTAAGCAAAAATAGCCTCAACCACATAAAGAGATCCGCAGAATACTGGGCTAAGATGTCCCGGGATCCACATTGAGAGATCCAAGAACAACATGCCAAGTGCCAGAAGCACTAGTATAAAATTAATAAAGTAATGAAAGATATCAAGCTCCCCGAGTTTGGCAACACAGTGAGTCTATCGACATAAGAAACATGATCAATATGTATTCCAAACAAGACTCCCTATGGGTCGAAGAGTGTGCAAAGGTAGCCGATCCGAGGTCGGGACAGGTGCGACAATTCACAGAACACCCGATCAGAGCTAAACCCATGTTGCAACAGTTGAATTCCACCTTGATAAAATACCGAGTGCATGCAGTGGACATCAGAGGGTATAATGCAGCCCCAATGGAACAACACAGATTCCCATGGGCCCATACTTGTGAAGAACTTTTTATCAGATGGTCTGATTATGAAAGAATCCACCCTTTTCAAGAAACAACTCGGGTGGACTGTTGAAAGACTGTCATATGATGATGCCATGTAGCGATTTTTTATTAACTCAAATTGTATTTTACCGTTAATTACAGTTAAGACTTTATATTATAAATAGTAACATCGACCGATGGTCTAGAGTCGATGGTTGGTTGTAAGAACTCTTTTATTTCTAGTTGTTAAGAATTATTTTGGAGTTGCTATGAATGAAGAAGTCCTTATGGACCAGAGACAAAGTTGTTTTCATCATATGCATGTGTAATTGAGCCTAGAGAAGAACTATTTCCTATTTATTTCATGAGCAGATGTAACAAGTAAGAGCTATCGAATATATTGTCAAGTTATCTGGTGCAATTGTTTTGTTGTTCTTTTCTCTAATGATGGAAATGATGAATCGTTGTGTGGATATATGATGAAAGATTATGGTAGATGAATTATTTTGCTTACTATTGATCTTATCATACAAATGTTTTCTTCTAATAATTAGTATGCTCAAATAGTAATTGGATGCTCACATGGTTAACATATTATTACTAGGCCTGTGGTATAGGATTATCTGTTAAGGTCCTAACCCGCACATGGGTAGATTAATGTATTCGGATGTAATAAAGGTCAATATTAATAAGACCTTTCAATAAAAGAGAATTAGGCGGATGTAAAAAGACCTAATAGAAGCTTCCGCTTCTAGAAGGATCTTCCTCTAGATGCTTCTTTTTAGTATAAATAGGAGTCGAGGGTATGA
>ML789356.1:151901-182545 GCA_009831015.1 Picea engelmannii
GTTCAAGTGCTATTTCTGTTGCTATTTCGTATATCATTTCTGTGTATTGTGAAGATTATGCTGGATATTTTACTGTTATTCTGTTATTTCTAGCATTTCGTTCCTGTTCTGCATATTTTATATATCTGGTATCTTGCATTATCGTTTGCATGTTTGAGCAGCGGGTTATCCCAAGCTTAGCCTCTTCTGCAATAGTTAAATTGTCTCTCATATTGTTTCTTGGATAGTTTAGGTTAAAATCTCAACTAGTGATTGAGTGCTCACACGGTTAAAGTATTATTATTGGGCCTGTGGTAAGAGATCGTTGTCTACATGTTGAAGTGAGGGTTATTCCAAGCCCGGCCTTTCCTAGTCTTTAGACTTCCTTATCGTTGTGTGGTCAAGTTGGTTTATACCAGATTTTCCTCACATTTATCCTAACTAAACAAAAAATACTAAAAGAGAAAATCCTCACTGAAGGAGATGCCTCCACAAGAAAACACAAAGCCCATTGATTAAATTGGTCGGATCGCGAGATTTGGAGAACCATTCCAATCACAAACACTACAGAGTCTAATTGGGCCTCGGTGGTGGGTTTGGTTCCTACTGTTGAGTTAAGGGGTTTAAGACCCATCAACAAAATTGGCACTAGAAGGAGGGCCTGAGAATGAATGGTTGAATATGTAAGTTATATGATATTTCGAACAGCCTATAGATTCGTAATGGCCCACATGCATGGCTAGTCACCCAATAGACATCCCACCTTTACCAAGTACTCCCAAAGAGGATAACTCGCCCCACTCCGAGGAAGGATATCTTCACCCAAAAATACCTTATGCCCTCCCTCACGAGGAAGTGAATCAATTTAGAAGGATTACCAGAGCTTACGCCCGAAAAATCGGAGCGTTTCCATTCACCCCCATCCTCCCTCGAAGAAAAAAACAAGGAAGACTAGTGGTCAATACTCCCGATGAAGTTTTCATACACTCCGTCGAAGACTTAATAGACTTCATGATCACCGAAATCCAAGAACCTCTTGACCTCATACCTGAGACGCCAACCGATGACATCTCTGAACCTAACGATCTTTCGAAAGAGGAAGAGCCTAACTCTGACTCTGAAGATATGGAAGAGAACAATGGTCATGAGGAGGAGAGAGAGGTTCCACTTCAAGGCGACCAACCTTGGTTGGTCTGGGACACCGTGGTCGTTTCTGGATGAATGCACAATCTCTCTAGGAACCCAGAAAAGTTTCTCCCCAAGTATGATCCTGAGACCTCAGGATTTCCCGAAGATCATATCAAGAAGTTCATACTCGTGATCAGGCTTATGAACGTTCAACATGAAGATGTGGTATGCAGACTTTTCCCCTACACATTTGAGAACTTGGCTTCCACTTGGTATTTTAACTTGCCAGTAGGATCCATAACCAGCTGAACTAAGTTCCAAAAGGAATTCCAATACAATTTTGTCGAAGAAACTACCACGAGAGCCCTTATGGCCGAATTGTTCACAGCCACCATGACCCCAAAGGAAAAGGTCAAATATTTCAATCAAAGATTCACGACTATCCAAAACAAGTTTTAGCCTGTGGAAAAACTAGCTCAAGAGTTGCAAATCGAGGTGTATTCTAACGCTCTTCCAGCCTCTATTTCCATGTTCATTAAAAGAGTTGCTAAGAAAACCCTCGTGAATAATTTCGAAGAGGCCAAGACGATAAAGTTCCAGATGAAAGGGTGTAAAGAAGGCCATGCATCTCTAGCGAGAAAAGAAATCTAGCCCCCTCTCAGGAGAGGACTCCTCTTGACTAGACCATTGGGGAAGCTGGCTGAACCAACTCTCGATAAAGGTAATAGGGATATAGAATACCTGCAATGCATGGTCAAGAAACTATCAAATGAGATTATAGATATGAAAAGAACTGCGGGTGAGGGAAACCAAGACCAGAGACCCTATAAGCCTTTCTTTAAAAGAAACTAGCCTTTCAAAGAAATTGAACCTCCCCTAGACAACCTAAACATTGACTTAGGGAATGTCGCATCTGATTCTTTCTGTACTTACCACCAAGAGAACCACTCAGAAAAGGAATGTCCTCTGTGGGTCAACACTATGAATTTAATGGACAATCATTTTCTGGGTGAAGTCTCTCTGACCAAACTACCCAACAATTCGGCCTTTAACTATGTTGATCAGGAAGAGGCTGACCCACCACAAGACACAGCCATGCTGATATGGGATCCCAACGCGATCGCGTCTTCAAACGATATGTTTAAACCTCAAGCACCACCCATAGAGATATTGATGATACAAACACGTAGTAAGGGTCAAACCAGCCCAAAAGATACCGATACCACCCATGTCTCACAAAGTAAATTGACTCTTGATCACCCGAGAATGCCTGTCACTCCTAGTAAACAGCCTCTAAGCATCCATACGTGGGAATCTCCTAAGCTATATTATAATGTAGTCGAATATTTGAAGAAGCTGAAAGATAATATATCAGTTATGGATGTATGTAGAATCCCTCAGCAGAAATACCTTCTGTTGTAGGCTCTAAGTTTAGTAGAAAACCTAGCCACCGGTGACAGTCGAGAGAAGAATCTCCCCCCTACAGATTTGGCAAGAAAACCAACGATAAACACTTACTCAGAAGGCGGGAAGGAGAGGCCTTTCATGCCTCCTTTCCTTTTAACGTTTGAAGTCTTCAATAGGAATCTTCACAATTGTTTGGTAGATTCTAGAGCATCTTCTAATGTCATGCCCTTGGCCATTTGTAATAAACTAGGTGTTGTCCCTCTCAAAAGATATAAGCATGTTATACAACTAGACAAAACCCAGGTCAAGGTTATGGGGGAACTCAAAGATGTGATGATCAGGATAGCGACACACCCTAGTTTCGTGCAGGTGATTGATATCATTGTAGTAGATATCCCTGAGGCATATGGGCTATTATTGAGATGAGATTGGTCTGAAAAGATGAATGGATACTTTAGTATTGACTAGGCACACCTTTGGCTACCACTAAAATGATACAACAACATGATCTAAATTGATAGGGAGAGGTATCTGAAGCATACGATCAACGATCTGGAAGCCCCTAATGAACCATCCCCCATGGATTTTCCCATATTGGGTAATTATTCTTTTGACTCCTACTTTAGGAACTTCCCTCCCCTCATATCCAATGTTCCGCTTACCCAAAACTTTGAGCTTCCTTTACAGGAGAAATTGTCGATGCCGACAGAAGATTCTCTCTTTTGTAAAAACCCCATGCCAGGTCGGGTAGAAGGAAAGGGTGGACAACATAACATCAACAATGGTGAAGGAAGGAATGATTGTCATTCGTGTATTTGGTCCCTCTATTTTGATGGATCCAAGTCACAAGAAGGATCAAGAGTGGGGTGCATTCTAATCGACCCAAGGGGTAGGCGTCATTTCTTACCTTGTAGGATATAATTCGAGTGCACCAACAACACAGTCGAGTATGAAGACTTGGTGCAAGGGTTAAAGAAATCCATAGATCTTAATGTCAAATAATTAAAGGTTTTTGGAGACTCAGAAATCATATTAGACAAGTAAGAAACATTATACATTGCAATTCACCCCACCTTAAGAATTACCAGCAGGAGGTGCATAGGTTAATAGAACGCTTTGAAGTTTTCAACATTACCGCAATCCCCGGGGAAAAGAACACCCTTGTCATTTCCCTAGCCACAACCGCTTCTATGATATCGCCTTTAGAATATTATGAAGCCTCCCAATTCACTGTAGAACTGCTCTACAAGCCATCGGTACCTAATAACATTTCTAACTGGAAAGTCTTTGAAGGAGATGAACATATCATAAGTGTTTTGACGAATCAGGACAATTTCAAAGATATTGCTATTGATGATGAAGAGTTCCAAGAGCACTCAACAGGAAGGGGTCCTATGGAATACTGGCTTACAGATAGATCAAAGGCCCATACGATCCTGAAAGGGGTAGCTAATCTAGAAGATCCGTTTGATCGAAAGGAACGATTAAAAGGGCCCAAAAGTGCAAAGACTGGCAGCTCTTGTCCCCTCCATGAAACTATAAATCTTGGGACCCCAAAGAACCCAAGGAATGTAAACCTCGAAAAAACTATATCTAAGGAAGAAATAAAGTCCTACCTCAAGTTGTTTAGACAATACCAGGACGTTTTCGCATGGTCCTATATGGAGTTAAAAACATATGATACTTGTATTATTCAGCACACCATCCCATTGAAACCCGAAGTCAAGCCTTTCCAACAGAAGCTCAGGAAATATCCCCCTTCATTAGAACCTATCATGTACCAGGAATTAAGGAAACTCCTAGATGTGAAGATAATTTTCCAGGTTAGGCACTCTGTCTGGGTAGAAAATCTCGTTCTGGTGAGGAAAAAAAATGGGAGAAATCCGATTGTGAGTAGACTTTCGGAACCTCAATAAAGCTTAGGAAAAGGACAATTATCTCATCCCGCCGATGGAACAACTCCTACAGACCGTGTCAGGCTCGAAGATTTTTTCTTTGCTCGATGGTTTCTCAGGATACAATCAAGTGTTGTTTTCAGAGGAAGACCAATTGAAAACCACCTTTCGAACCAAGTGGAGAAACTTCACTTATAAACACATGTTGTTTGACTTAATTAACGCAGGATAAACCTTCCATAGGGCCATGGACGTGGCATTCTGAGCGCTTATAAACAAGTGTGTAGTAGTATATTTAGATGACGTGACGGTGTATTCGAAGGATGGGAGGGAGCACATCTAGCACTTAACTCAGATTTTTGAAAGATGCGGGAAGTATGGTATATCATTAAATCCTAAGAAAACTATCTTAGAGGTTGAAGAAGGGAATTTGTTGGGTCATATTATATCTCAAGAAGGGATTTGCATAGACCCCAAAACGATTAAGGCCATAGCACAGCTTTCGTTGCCTCATAACAAGAAAGCCATGCAGTCTTTCTTCAGGCAAATCAATTTCGTGAGGAAGTTCACTCCCAACTTTGCCAAAATTATCAAAACCTTACAAAAGATGATTCGCAAAGATGTTGAATTTAAGTGGGATGAGGAACGAAAAAATTCTTTCAACAAAATCAAAGATGTCATATCTCGGGCTCCGGTGTTGCGAAGTCCCGATTTCAATAGAGGCTTTAATTTATATACCTTTTCTTCTGACCAGTCGCTAGATGCAATTTTAACTCAGAAGGATGATGACAACAATGAAGCCCCAGTATCATTTATGAGCACTAACCTTCAAGGAGTTGATCTCAACTATCTTTCCATAGACAAGCAGGCCTACGCAGTCTATAAGGCAGTAAATCATTTCAGGTCCTACATTTTCAAGAACCACACTAAGGTGATTGTGCCACACCCTACAGTCTGATATCTATTCACCCAATAAGAAATGGGAGAAAGAAGAGGGAACTAGATGGTAGTAGTCCAATAATTTGATCTAGACATAAAACCTGCCAAGCTGGTAAAAGGACAAGGTCTGTGCAAGCTCGTAGCCGAAGCCCAGGATCAAGTAAATGAAGACTCGGGATGGGAGAATGAAATAGCTCTATGGTGTGGAGAAGTAGCATACATTCCCCCAGGAAGAGATTCCTGGTACAAGGACTTATATTACCTACTACATCACGGAAATTGTCCCGAAATCCTCAACCCAAGAGAGAGAAGAGCCCTCAGGTTAAAGTTTGCACAATATCATCTCATAAATTAAGTGCTTTTCTGGATCAACTATGACGGGGTGTTGTTGAGGTGCCTCGAACGTGAAGATGCCAATAAGGTGCTAAAGGAACTACATGATGGCCCTGTCGGAGGACATTTTGCTAGAAATACCACCGCTCATAAGATTATGAGGGTCGGCTACTACTGGCCCACGTTGTTCAAAGATGCGCATGCTTACGCTAGAAACTGTAAGACTTGTCAAATAAGCGCTGGAAAGGAGAGAAGGGAAACAGTCCCTCTTTAGCCTGCAATTTTTTCGAGGCCCTTTGAGTAGTGGGGGTTATATATCATAGGAGAAATTATGCCCAACTCTTCTAAGTTGCACAAGTACATTCTTACTGCCACCAACTATTTCAAAAAATGGGCGAAGGCCATCCCTCTGACTCATGTAAACGAGAAGGTAGTGATCCAATTCATAGAACAATAGTTAATCACAAGGTTTGGTCTCGCCTCTGTTATGGTATTTGATAATGCAGCTTACTTCACCTCTACAATATTGACAGAAATTGCTCTGGACAAAGGAATCATAATCAAGTACTCTACAGATTATTACCCTCAGGGAAATGGTGTGGCGGAGTCAACTAACAAAAAATTGGTAAGGATATTAAAGAAGACAGTTACAGATAACTAAATAAATTGGCATAATCAACTTCATAATTCCCTATGGGCTGATAGGGTCACACCCAAAGAATCCATAGGAAACTCCACGTACTTTCTGGTCTACGGGCAAGAAGCTATCCTCCCAAACGGGCTCTATATTCCATCTCTTCAATTGGCCCAAGATTCCAACGAGGAACCCTCATCGGCCTTGCAACAAAGAATCAATACTCTACTCATGCTGGAAGAAGAGAGAGAAGTCAAAATTCCTATCTCACCAACAAATAGTGAAACGATGGTTCGATAAGCGTAAGGCCAAAGAAAAGAGTTTTGAGGTAGGAGACTTGGTACTAAAATGGGACAGAGCGAATGAACCAAAAGGGAATCATTATAAATTTCAGAACCTGTGGCTTGGAACTTTCCAGGTCACTGAAAAGATATGGGTAGGTACTTATCGATTGCATAACTTGAGGGGAGAACCTAACGCCCTCCCAGTAAATGGTCAGGCCCTAAAACAATATTTCCAATAATAAAATAAAAATAAATAAATATATATATATATATATATATATATATATATATATATATATATATATATATATATATATATATATTTATATAATAAATAAATAAAAACAAAAAAAAAAGGAGGGCATGAGTTAAGTTTATTGAAGGAAGAACAGAGATTTTGTGTTCACCCAGTGAATCTCCATTTGTTGAGCTCTCAACACACCCTAAAAAATATCTCTTCCAAACTCTACTTTTTGGGTACCACTTATTGTTTAATTCGGAACAATGTTGTTTTCGCTTATCTTTGTTTTCTACAATTTCTCCTTGATTCTTTAAAAGTTTCCCTGAACATGTCGAAACCATCACAACTTAAAGGGAGTAACATTTGACTAAATAATCAACAATTAAGTCATTTCACCCGACGCGTCAAAATTTCGGCACCTGGAAGAATCAGAGGTGAAAGAAAATCGTCCTAGAAAACTAAGGACGTTGATCGTCAGTTTTCGTCGGCATCGGTAAATGGGGTGTTGTTCTTTCGTGATAAGCATTGCACAAGAAAGTTGTCGATGACTGATTTCATTCAGCATCGGTAAAATTCGAAAGGAAGTAGTCATTTTTTGCGAAAGGGAGGAATCGTCGATGGTTGATCCCGTAAAAACATTTATACATCGAAGAATTTCCAAGAAGCTAGCCCAAGGGAAAAGATGTGATAAGTTCACCCCTGGTTACTAACCCCTAATACCTAAGTGGCATCGGTGATTCCTAGCCTAGGAAAGGAAGCATGCAATTGAAAGAAGGTTACCACCTTTGTTGGCACTCATGAGTCCAGTCACCTATTTTTATCCGCCATGTGTCACGTCAGAACCATCCGATGAAAGAAATCGGCGTCAACATTTTTTTTTTCTTATGTAAGAAGTATCAACGAAGAATCTTGTATCTCGGCATCGATCCTCGACTTCCCCTTTCAGAAAATGACACGATGGGACATTTTAGCTCTAAGATACACTAGATACGATGCATTTAATTGATTGATTAATTCCAATATCGTGCATTAGTCTCTAATTCGTGCGCAAAGCCCAATGACCATTTTAACCTCTAGATACAATGCATCTCCCTATGTGCCTCCATCGTCAACCTACGTAAAATTGATTACAGAGAATTGGCGGTAAGTAGTTTAAATTTCATCCCATTACTTGTATTAACAGCTTGATGCAATTGGTCAGTTCTCTCTCGTTATATTACCCTGAATTATTATGAGCCAAATCATTCTGCATGCAAAGAGGTCTGGAACATCCAGAAGAGTGAGATGAACGACCCAGAGAAGGCTTCCAAGGTATAGTTAATATTAAGCAACAGAGTTTAGCAAGCATACACGTATGTACTAGTCTAGTGTTGATTTCATTTCACATATAAATTAAGATCTAATATTATTCTATGTGCCAGCCCTAATTGAGCATATTTGATTGTAGGAATGATGCCTCCAAAGAAACCTACCACCAGGAAATCTCCTAGAGTCCCAAAGTTGCAAGAATCAGAAGCAGAAGAAGGCTCCTCCCCAGCCGTTGCAAGAAAATTGGAATTCACTTCCAAGATAGTGCCCATCATCAAGACAATCACCAAAGAAGCCTTCACTCAGCCCCTAGCCTTTGGGGACATAGAGGTGAACATTGGGACCAAGACAACATTCCCGTGATGGGAAGACCTTTTCAAGGAAATCAACCATGAAGAATTCCTTGAATATGCCCCGCATAGCAATCCTGACACGAGGAAGTTGGATGATGAGGTCTTCATCAACATCCATAAGGCTTACCTACACATGGTGGCGAGAAGGACTCTGGTATTCCCTTGCATTGAACTTTTGAAATGGATTATTGATCACAACGATGCACAAAAGTGTGTAATTAATGATGATAATGGTCAAATCGTCGGGGTTTTCCTCCCAATAGAAGTCTAAAGGTATTACAAGCTCAAGGAGACAGATGAACATTTGAACCAGGATTTTGTTGTGAAGTTTTATCAGAATCACGGCACCAGCAAAATTGTGGAGTCCTAGTGGAGAGAAGACAAAAAATTCGCTAACCAAAACTCTAGATAGTACCCGACGGCCAACCTCAGATAACCTTATATCTATCTAATGGCTCTCCTTTGTCGATTGCATGAAGAAAAATATTTCTCCAGGTTTCTGGAGGCATGGATTTTTTTGGCTTATACTGTCACCATCTTTGGAACAAGATTCAACTGGGGAGCGATCATTTCCAAACAGCTAAGCACCTACATTCTACAGGCTCAGCAGTTGAAGGAAGGAAAAATTCTTGCCTTCTACATGGCGTCATATCTATTGGATGTCATCTATGCAAGAAATGTCTTTGCAGGAATGAATCTGAGTTGGCACACTTTCGAGCTCCCGGTCCATGTCTATTTTAGCATCTTGTGGGAGAATAGGTATAAAATATCCTACTCTCTCATTTGCGACCAATTTATTGCACCTATTCATTTCTTACTATTCAAGAAAGAATGCCCAAGGCTGTCTGATGCAGTGAAAAAATTTATATCGAAAGTCAGTCACTGGTACCTGGACGAACACGAAACCTACATTAGGGTTTTCAGCACCACAGGAGCACCACATTTGCTACCTATATATGTCCCCGACTGACTGGTAATAGGGGAAATATGTTACCAAACTATCTTGCAGGGGTACAACGCCACTTTGGTGAAGGATAAGAAGAGGGCATTCATACCCTATGGGTTTCATATCGGCTTCTACCACATTAAAGACACTGTGTAGGCCAAGCAAGAGGGATTAAGTCAATTGGAATTTTAGTTCCAGATAGGACATTTTCGCAAGCACAATCCCAAGGGTCTGGTCTTGAAACATGCATCACAAGTATTGTCCTATTGGCCTTATGCCCATGACCAGTTTGAGGATGAAATCTTCATTGAAAATGCTCAAGATTGGGATGAGGTGATGGAAAGAATGGTTGACCCCAAAATAACCAAGTTCAAGGCCATGAGTTGGGAAGAGCAAGCAACGTTCTTGGATGAAAGAGTGCAAAGAGAGGAAGAAATTCTCAAGACTAGGGAAGAAAGGGCAACATTCGAATCGACCAAAACGATGGAAGCTCCCCAGGAAGGCCTTGTACAGAACTGGAATTTTCTCGGAACTCCAGGTGCAAGGGAAAGAGGGACACTATTGCTCCAACATGCTCAACAAATAATGGATCTAGCCCTCTTATCAAGCATTCTGACCAGTAACCCAGAAGAGAGCTCGGCAGGGGTAAGTGACTCTGAGCTCACAGACCTCGGTAACATCAACGGGTCAGATGACCTTGAATCCACACTGCCGCCAGCCGATTCAACGGCAGGCACGACAACTCAATCAACATCGGGTCAGGTGTCCATCCAAACTAGTGCGCCTAACCCTCTATCCGAGTTCATAGATATATACAGTGATTATGAGAGTCTGGAGGCATCTTAGAAAACCTTTGTGCATGTAGAAGAAGAAAAGGGAGCCGAGGAAAAAACACCTCTTGTTCCCAATGTTCAGAGTCAAGAGGACACATGAGAAGAAAAAGGAGTCGAAAGTGGCTTAGATACAAAAATGCCCGATACGTCAAAGACCCGAGCAGGTAGTCCCAGGGACAAGTCACAATTGGACACATCAAAACAAATATCCCCACAGAAGGACATCAGGGATGCCATGGCTAGATTACAAGAAAGTATTGAGCTCACTCCCAACACATCCATTCCACTTGATACGTAGGTCCCTGATAAACATCAGGAAGAGGCGGGGCCTTCTAAGCAAAAAAAGGAGGTTCAAGAGTCTGATATTTAACAAGTATATACCATCGGTAGCCTAGGAAACATGCTCACATGGGGTGACCAACAGATACCAGAGTTGATAGATGAAGTGGTGGACATCTATGTGATCTTCTATGATCAAAAGAGGAAGGCCATAGTGCAAAGGACTGCTAAGAAGGGGAATATTACTGTGGACCATTCTATTTTGCTTACCATAGAGGAAAGCTTGATCAACACGACAGATGCTCACACATCTGAACTAATAGGCATGGGAAGAGCCCTCTCTGATGTTTCCCAGGATAGGGCCAGGAGGGATGAAAGAGAACTAGTAGATACTCTGAAGGAATTGGAACACTTGCGCCATATTGTTGAGTATTATAAAGGTGCCACATAGACTGTGGCATATTTGAAGAGTGAGTTTTCAGAATTTTACAATGAGTACAAGAAAGAAAGAACCCTGTTAATTGAAAATATAATTGAGTTCCAGGAGGACACTCTCATGGCTTTCGGAGCATGCAAGGAGATGGAACGATGGCATGAAAGAGCACAACAAGTGGTGGAAAGGCTTGAATACATTGAGGTAGTCCAAGAGGGTCGAGAAAAGGAAGAACATGGCATTCTACTGTTAAGCAAAAATAGCCTCGACCGCATAAAGAGATCCTCAAAATACTGGGATAAGATGTCTCGGGATCCACATCGAGAGATCCAAGAACAATATGCCAAGTGCCAGAAGCACTGGGATAAAATTAATAAAGTAATGAAAGATATGAAGCTCCCCGAGTTCAGCAACCCCAGTGAATTTAATGACATAAGAAACGTTATCAAGATGTATGCCGAACAAGACTCTCTATTGGCTAAAGAGTGCGCGAAGGTAGTCGATGCGAGGCCGGGATAGGTGCGACAATTCACAGAACACCCAATCAGAGCTAAAACCATGTTGCAACAGCTGAATTCCACCTTGATAAAATACCGAGCGCATGAAGCGGACATGAAAGGGATATATGCAGCCCCAATGGAATAGCACAGATTCTTGTGGGCCCATACTTGTGAAGAACTCTTTATCAGATGGTCCGATTATGAAAGAATCCACCCTTTTTAAGAAACAACTCGGGTGGACTGTTGAAAGGCTGTCAGATGATGACGCCACATGGCAATTTTTTATTAACTCAAATTGTATTTTACCATTAATGACTGTTAATACTTTATATTATAAATAGGAACATTAGGGTTGATGGTTGGTTGCAAGAACTCTTTTCTTTCTAGTTGTTAAGAATTATTTTGGAGATGCTATGAATGAAGAAGTCCTTCTGGACCAGAGAAAAAGTTGTTTGCATCATATGCATGTGTAATTGAGCCTGGAGAAGAACTATTTCCTATTCAGTTCATGAGCAGATGTAACAAGTAAGAGATATCGAATATATTGTCAAGTTATATGGTGCAATTGTTTTGTTGTTCTTTTCTCTAATGATGGAAATGATGAATCGTTGTGTGGATATATGATGAAAGATTATGGTAGATGAATTATTTTGCTTGCTATTGATCTTATCATACAAATGTTTTCTTCTAATAATTAGTATTCTCAAACAGTAATTGGATGCTCACATGGTTAACGTATTATTATTAGGCATGTGGTATAGGATTATTATTTTCATGTTTGAGCAGTGGATTATCCAAAGCTCAACCTCTTCTACATTAGTTAAATTTTCTCTCATCTTGTTTCTTGGATAGTTTAGGTTAAAATCTCAGCTAGTGATCGACTTCTCACACGGTTAAAGTATTATTACTAGGCATGTGGTAAGAGATCGTTGTCTGCATGCTGGAGTGAGGGTTATCCCGAGCCTGGCCTTTCCCAGTATTTAGACTTCCTTATCATTGTGTGGTCAAGTTGGTTTATACCGTATTTTCCTCACATTTATCCTAACTAAACAGAAAATACCAAAAGAGAAAATCATGACTGAAGGAGATGCCTCCACAAGAAAACACAAATCCCACTGATTAAATTGGTCGGATTGCGAGATTTGGAGAACCATTCCAATCAAAAAAGTTGCAGAGTCTAATTGGGCCTCGGTGGCGAGTTTGATTCCTATTGTTGAGTTAAGGGGTTTAAGACCCACCAACAGAATCCTAGGATGCGTAGAACATCAAGGAGTTTTCTAATCCATCCATCCATGATCTTAAACTTGAATTTTCCATGTCCTATGATTTTGGATGTCGATTCATCACCTAGGAAAACATCACCTCCACCATACCTTTTATATTTGCAGAACCACTCCCTGTGAGGTGTCATATATAAGGATGCACCTGAGTCAACCATCCATGCCTCATGATATGCATGTATGGTTGAAGAAGCAAAGTACACATCCCCTCCTTCTATGGAGGTTTTTTCTTCTGTAGAAGGAGCATCATCAAATCCATTCCTTCTCTCAACATGTTTGGATCTACATTACTTCTTGTGGTTCCCTTCTTTTCCAAATCTCCAACATTCCTTTACAAAATTTCTTGGAGATATAGATATACCCTTAGATTTAGATCTCCCACTTGAAGAATTAGATCTAATTATTTCTTGGGAGCATATTCTTGCAAATAATTCTTATGTTCTATGCCCTTCCATGTTCTTCCACCTCATTGAAACTTAAAGTAGTTGTATTACTACCTATGGCCACAACCAGAATATCCTAGTAATTTGGTAAAGAGCATAATAAATTGATACATTTGTCTTCATCAAAAACATTAATATCAACAAATAATAATTGAATTACCACTGTAATGAAGGAGTTCATGTGCTCTATCACTGAGTCTCCATCATTCATCCTCATGTTATATAGATTCTTCTATAGGAATGGTTTGTTTACCAAGGACTTAGAATAATACAAAGTCCCCAACTTATTCCATAAATCCTTGGTCGTAGCTTCTCCTGACACATTCAGTAATATTGGATCTGAGAGACACAATCAAATTGTGCTCTTCACCTTCTGATTAATTTTTTCCCAATATTCTACTGATGTTATTGCAGGTATAGTACCTAGATCCACATCGATCCACTAAAATTTTTCCACTAACATATCTTCCATGTTGAGCTTCCATAGCTAAAACAAATTCCCATTAAATTTCGATCTTTATTTTTGAACTGCTCACCATTTCTTTTCACTTGAAGAATCAATATCGTAGATCTCCCACTGTAACAAGGCTTATCATAGATTCGATCCAAACCCCTGAACACAAAGGTATCCCTATGAAGCCAATAATTTCTTTGATACCAAATGTAGATTTTAACCTTGTACAATTAATTACTACAAATGGATTCTTAATAAAAATAAAAAAGATACAATGGCACACACACACACACATTACATGGATATTTTTACCCTAGAAACCCAAACCAAGAACACCAGAACCCTGTTTAGGTCTGCACCTCTAATAGTATATTCCTCATATCTTCATTGTTTACAATAAAATACATATATAGGATCCCATGAAATCAAAAACTCCTAATCCATTGACTCATATTAGTCAACAACCCTAATTTCTTAACTGAAATTAGAAAACCATCGTCAAAAACCATGTGCCGAAAAAATGCCAAAAATAGATGCACAAAATTACCAAAAAAAATATGTTTTTTGAGGGATCTTCCCCCTTGTGATTGCCCAAGTAAGGGGGGAGCTAATTCCCCCCTATAACTCCCCATATTCCCAGCACAATGCAAAAATCATATCTAATCATGCAAAGAATATAACATATACCCAATAGATGAAACAACATCCCCCATTATTCACACATGTGGGGATGTTCATGTGTCGACTTTAAATAATATTCTATATGGTCCAAAACCTTGACACTAATTGAGGGTTTAAGCATGAAAAAACCCTAACCTAACCCTAGATGGCTATCTAGTTATGTTAAATATTAGGGTGTTAGGAAAGGAAAGGGTTTCATTCTTTTTCTATTGTTATTATTAGATAGTTGAGAAAAGAATATAGTAGTGGGATATTAAAGAATAACAAGTGTCAAGATAGAAGATTTTGTAGCAGCCATTTAGGCCACAGTGTACATGGAAAATCCTTAGTGAGTGCCCCTTCCTTTGTACTTGCATTTCATAGTGAGTGTCACTTCCTTTTATTCTTTTTGTCATTTTAGTTTCATTTATTTCCATAATTTTGGGTGCTACACTAGTAATATTAAATATGAGATATAGGGTAAAACTAAATAGTAAAATATTTCAAAATATTGTAAGATATATTATGACAAACTATTCCAATGGAATATCCATGTTAGTTTACAGGTTAGAGTAGTTTTCTTTGGGATTTTATAAGAAGTTGTAGGATCCAGGTTTTGTCTTAAGAAGGAATTCTCAAAACCCTATACATGGTAGCTGAGTCCAGTCATAGAAACCCATAGGGTGAGGTGGAGGAGATATTTTTGAAGCTATAAGAACAATGTTTTCTTATATCTCACAACATCACACTCCTCATGATAGCTCTAGAAAACAAGTTTGGACCTTTTAGGGAGGTTGGTGACCCTAAATCAGAATATAAATTGGATGAGAAACCAAGATATAGTGAAGACCAAAAAACGGAGATAAGAAAAGAACCAAAGAAAGAGAAACCAATTTCTAGTGTCATCACTTCTTCATAATATTTGTTTAAAATATAAGTGAAAATGGAAATCAAAATATACCAAGGTAATATTGATGTTGTTAAGTTGTGTTGGAAAATTGATTTTCATTGATGTCAAATTTGAAAAATTCTACAAGAAGCCCAGAGGTGTGGTCATGAATCCCAAAGTTGTTTGAATAAAAAGAGTATGAAGGACATTGTAAATGAATGCACAACCCTCATAGATGGATAGTCCTCATCATTCCATTTCTAGCGGTAGGTGGTACACCATGTGGTTCCTCGCAGTTGAGGAGATATGCCCTCTTGAAGATGGGAGCCCTGAAGTATGGTTAAGAATCCCTAAACAATTGTAACAAGAAGTGACATTCGACCCCAAATTAATTAAAAGAAGAAAAGTTGATGCAAACAAGAAGTTACAAGTTAGCCTTTCAATGAATATTAAAATAAATATTAAGGATATTGTTGGTAAAGTTGGCCTCAATGGAATAATCATTTAAAATTAAGATGAATTTTATTTGGGTCAAGTCGACCCTAAAAAAAGGGTGTCATATATAGTATAAATAAGGCACCTAGGAGTTCATTTGTAACATAAACCCAAGTAATTTTTAACTGAGGTAACCAAGGATATATGAGGTGAATTTCAAAGGGAATATGAAGTGAAGAAGAGAGAAATTCCAAGGAAGGATGAAGTCTTGTGATTGTTGGGCCCTTCGTTTTTGGATTTGAATCTATGCAAGAAGGATTACAGTCCCAGTTTTGGTTTAGCATGAGTTGTGCAAGCTATAGAAGAAGTTGGATAGTGGAGCGAGGAAAAGTAACAGAAATTGGTTGCGGAAAAGGATAGCGCAACGCCAGGAAGGAAAAAGTAGTTGAAACCAAATAAGAAAGCATGTGAGCCCAAAGCTAGAAGACCCTACTCAGCTTATATATATGAGATGTATACGATTGTAAAAGGGTTTTTCTTTTTCTTGTTGTTGTCTATTGTTGATAGGTTGGGTTTTTTCTATTGTTAGCCGGATGTTGTTGGGTTTTAGGTAAGAAAAGGTTATGTAAATGTAATCTGTATATAGTTTTGCATAAATAGAGCTCTACGACATGAGTTCAGAGCCATAAATATGTAACAGAGTCTTACTTTGTATCTCAGAGATTGTATCTGATAAGTTATGATGACAATATATCAAGAAGGATCCAAAATTTTGAAATCTAATGTGCCATTTTGTGTTTATTCTTATGCATTGTATCTTTACAGTACTCCTTTTTGTTTGATAAGCTCCATATGATATTTATGTGTATGAATTATTTTCACAACTTAAGTGTCTTTAGTTCCTATGTGTATGATCTTCGATTTGTTCTATAGTTAGCATGTCTTGCACAAGATCATGGTGAATCTTGAAGGTTCTGGGAACCCACCTAAGTATTCTCCTTGCCCTTCCTTATGATTTTGTCTTGGTTGTGCTTTAGGTGAGACTTCTTCTCTTCAGAGGAGATGAAAATGCCAATGCTCTAGACTACATAGTACCTTTTTTTGGTAACCTAAGAAGGACCTTGATCTAATCAACTCCGCGCCAACAAAATGGTTTCGTCGTCGAGACTTGCGTTAAAAGGGAACCTATATGGAGAATTATTCCATGGATTCACAGATTTAATATTCACCAATGGTGGGAGAGAAATTATGATGCCTTCATATGGAAAGAAGCAGAGCTCAGAGGAAAATCTGTGAAAGATACATGGGAGGTAGTCTTTTACTCAGAAAGATCGAGCAACTAGTATGAGATATTCGGTGTTAAGTTCATGGAAGAAATTTTCCACTGGATAGATAGGCTCCAAGAAGCTCCAGAATTCCAAGAACGAGTCAAGAGGACCTATACTTGGGATATAGAAAATATTGCATCACCTCATCCGCTGGATCGTCCAGTCACGAGAGCAATTGATTTTTGGGTCAATACCACATTGTAAGGATACATCATTGAGTTTGCAGCTGAGAATCACCAATATTTTTCACGAGCAGAAGCGGATTTCAAGAAAGACACAAGGGGAAGATTGTTGAGAGAAATACCCATGTGTATTAAGGTTTTCTTGATGGAAGAGGGGATGTTGACTATGTCCCCAAATGAGATGGCAGTGTAAACACCCTCACTTGGGGTAGAGTGAGTTTGGGGTGGATTCATGTCTTAAGAGAGGGGAGAGGGTTCTTTGAAAAATGGGGGAAACAACAAGAAATGTACTCAAGAGACAAGCAAGCCTTGAAAAGAGCCACCATAGTTTAGAAGTGGTGGCACGGTAAGATAAAGAAAGCAGCAAAATAGTCTGAGAATTTGTGGAAAGAAGTCATACCATGATAAGTCGAGGAGAGAGATATGGAAGAGTTGCAGAAGATGAGAAGACAGGAAAGATTGTCTAGTCAAAGATTAAGTGAGAGAGAAGCGCAAAGAGAAAGAAGTCCCCAGGAGGGTGGACAAGAAGGAGAAGGTGTAGAAGCAAGGGAGAAGGAATTCGGCATGGATCTTGAAGAGGAAGGAGAAGATTCAGGCCTAATGCTAGGAAATATTAGGAATCTGACTGAAGATACCGCTCCATAGGAAGAGAACAATATCCCCCAGATCAAAGAAACCTGCCCCGAATCCAGTGGTGCCAACCCTAAATCACCCATACCCCAAGTGTCTTCTATTTAAGTGGTAAATTTGATACTACCTTCTTATGCTAATTTTGTTCTAGTACAGCTAGTTAGTTAGTCACAACCAAGGAGTGTGAGTACAGGGAAGATATTGGGATCCCCTGGTAGGTCGCAACTAGGATCGTTAGGTTTCATTTTGATAGGAGCAGCAAGATAAGCAATGATTGGTAATGGGGGAGGTTCGATTGCTCGATACCAAGAATTTTGGGGTAAAGGAGACGAAGATGTTGAGAAACATTGGCTCTTGTGTGAAGCAATCTGGAGGTCCAGAGGGACTTTGGATTCAAATAAATTGGTTGAGTTCCAGACTACCTTGAGAGGTCGTGCTCTCAAATGGTACATGAAGGTTATTGAGCCAGGAGTTCCAGGAATGCAAGTTCAAGAGTTCACACTTGACCATGTATGGACAAGGTTTATAGCGAAGTTTAATATACCTCAGTCGGAACAACAAGCTTTGTCTGAGTTGTGCGAGATTCAACAAAGAGAAGGTGAATTGACCTGAATATAGCTAGAAGTTTAAAGATGTTATATGTAGGTTAGCACATACAATTCATGAGGAACATCAAAGAGAATGGTATATTCATGGATTGCTACCTCTGACATAGATTTCGTTAACACAATAGTGGATAGCCACTTTGACATATGCCTTGGAGAAATCAATGAAGATTGAAGCCATGGAAGGATATCCAAGGAGCCTGAAAGTGACTAGACCCCCATCAAATGAAAATTTGGTGCAACTACAAGGGAAAATATCAGCGCTTACAGAAAATATTCAAGAATTGACGATACCTAGACCAGGACGACTGGAGGTCTGGTGTACCAGATATTACACAGAAGTACATCTGGTGAACGAATGTCCACGAATGAGGGGAATGGAACCTCCTCAGAATCCAATGGGACCCTCACTAGAACCCACAGGAGGATTTGTGCAAGTATCTGTGAATTTACCATTCCATAACCCC
Organism: Picea engelmannii; assembly: GCA_009831015.1. NCBI lineage: Eukaryota > Viridiplantae > Streptophyta > Pinopsida > Pinales > Pinaceae > Picea > Picea engelmannii. The sequence goes on from ML789356.1 coordinate 170,767, forward strand.
ACCACGTATCATGCTTTTCGAGGTATCCAAGCAGCACCAGCAGTTGAGTATTGTGAGATTTGTCGAATCCATGGGAATGGGCCAAGACAATGCCCCATTATTCAGAAGTATTCAACAGTACCAAATATTATACATTGTGAGTTTTGTGCATCTATCACACATACTACTAATCATTGCATAGTGTTGGATGCACTTGCGGATAGATTGGATCGAACAACATTCAGGGTGAATGAAACCCCTTAGGGACCAGGAAGAGGTCAAGGAGGTGGATTTGGATGATACTTCAAAGGAGGAAGAACCAATGGAAGAGGACCAAGTATATTCTACAACTGTGATGAGCAAGTCCATATGGCTAGATATTGTCCCCATCTGAGGCATCCATGGTTCTCTCATTGCAGAACCAATGGGAATGCAACTGAAGACTACCCAAAACTAATTGCAAAATGGTAAGATTCGGTACATCAACGAGGAACTAACCTTATCAGTTCAGAAATCAAGAGATTTATTAGAGGAGAATTTCCCAACCTTAATATTGTCACTCGAGGAGGGGAAAATACTGGAGTTGATGTTGATAATTTACCTCAGATCCATAAAGAAGCACCTAAGGAAGACAGGAATGATCCTCTTAAATAGAAGTTGTTCTTTAAAAATGCCATAGAAGTATTTCAGAATATCCCTAGCCCTGAGATGCAAGAGAAACCCCCTCATCCTATTGTTTACCCTAATGTTGTGCAAGTCCCTACTTCACCCCCTGCACCCATAAACCATGCAGTCATGCTAAGACAATATGAGCAACCACAAATTGCAGTCGATATTTGGTTTCAGTTATTTTCTGATATTCTTAGGAATGACCAGTTAACAGAAAAGTTGTGCAACGCGCTATACCTAGTTTTAGGGAATGAAGAACCCACGGAATCAAGAATAAGTACTAATCTTCCTGAGAATAATACTCAAAGAGTGTAGATAGGGAAAGTATGAAATGGAAAATAGTTTAGACTAGTATCCCAACTAGACGAGTTTGAGATTAAGGATGTTATGTTAGATCTAGGATCTGATGTTAACATATTGCCTAAAAAGACTTGGGAAGCCTTAGGAAAACCCCAATTGACATACTCCCCAATCCAGCTAAGAATGGGCAACCAATATTGTATTTTCCCAATAGGAATATTGGAGAATGTGGAAATACATATTATGGGAGTGAAGACTATAGCTGATTTTGAAGTGATCGAAATCATGGGGGATAAGGACCCTTATCCTACCCTACTTGGTATTGATTGGGCCTATGACAACTATGCAGTGATTTACCTAAACAAATATATTGTGACATTTGAGACAGACAGAATCAAAGTAGTTCAACCCTTGGATCCGTATGTAGGCCCCCGATATAGGAAACCAACAAACAACAATATGGAGGGAGAATACTTGGATCGTTTGTACACAGTAATAGTAGGAACAAGATAATATTACATAAATCCTACTGTTGATGGATCAGTAAGTTGGAGGAGTATACAATCAGTGGATGAATATTCAAAACTGGCATTTGATAGTTGGCAGCAAGGCTCATACGAAAAATTCTCAAGAAGATGTGAAACTCTCAGGGTAATTAGATGGGTTGGAACGGAGGTCAAAGAACACCCTAGATATGATGGTACCTCGGGACTTGACATTTTTTCGCTCAGTATGGAAGAAAAGGTAGTGGAGGATCAAAGGATCTTAGTACTAAATTTATCCCTCCATGACACCCCTTCCAGATGGTGCGCCAATCATAAATACTTACTCGAAAATTGGGATGATTTAAAGCAAGCTATCAAATATAGATTTCAAGATAAGCAGCAGTTGGAATCAGATATGTGGATGCATTTCCAAGTTGCACAACTATTCAATGGAGATTATGATACTAAAGAACATATTGAACAATGCATGACATAGTGGCAAGTTGTGGAAATACCATCTCGCTTCTGGGTTCAAGTATTTCCCCACTCACTAGGTCTAATCATGAAAGCTTGGTTCATTCATGAAGAAACCAGAAGATAGACTAGCGACTGGAAAATGTTGGCAGATCACTTTTGCAAGGACTTCTCGTTTACAAGTAAGTAATATGAGCTTCAAGTAGTGCTACAAAGAATCAAAGAATTTATTTTTAAGGGCAATAGTAAACAGAAATCAGATGATATGTGCAAAGCATAGCCGAGAAATTGAGACTAATATTCACCTAACCTTAGACAAGAGGCCTATAGAATGCTATAAGATTGAGAAGGATTTGGAAAGCCCAGTGATTAGAAGAATTGATAAAATTGTCCACTAAAGAGACAGAAGGGAATAGAGAAATCCAGAACATCATACCCAGTCAAACTGATGGTTCTTATAATCACCCATTGAAGTTGCACAAATTCAATATAGGGACCACAAAGCAACCTAAGATAGCTATGGTGGGAGATTACTGGGATGAGAAAACAAGTCAAGAAATACAAAGTTTGTTGCGATAATATGAGTATTTGCTCCCAAAGACATTTTCAGAGTTAAAAGGGATTAAAGGAGTTATGGGAGAGATGAAAATTGAATTAAAAATAGGATCAAATCCTGTGAGGCATGGACCATACCGCCTTAACCCCAGAGTGAAAGAGAAGGTTAAGAGGGAAATAGACAAGATGTTGGAAGCTGGACTTATTTTTGTAGTGGAAGAAGCACAATGGGTCAGCCCAATAGTAATCTAGAGAAAGAAAGGAACATAGGATATTAGGGTCTATGTAGACTACAAAATCCTTAACTCTGCCTATGTGCATGACCATTTTCCAACACATTTTACTGATGAGGTGCTAGAATAGGTTGCGGGGAAAGAATATTACTCATTTATAGATGGATTTTTGAGGTATCACCAAGTAAGGATTGTTGAAGAGGACAAAAATAAGACCACACTCATAACAGAATGGGGGTCATTTGCATACAATGTGATTTCATTCGGCCTAAAGAAAGCCCCTGCAGTTTTCTCTAGGATTGTGATAGCAGATTTCTGAGAATTTATTCATAAGTTTATAGAAGTCTATATGGATGATTGGACGGTATACAATTTGCTCAAGTAACATGTAGTGCTACTACATATAATGTTTGACAGATGTAGTGAATTGCAGATATCGTTGAACCTCTGAAAGTGTATCTTCTGTGTGCCACATGGAAACTTGTTGGGGCACATAGTATGCCAAGAGGGAGTACTGATAGACCCAGCCAAAGTTTCATTTATTGTGAACATGTCACCACCTACAAGTGCTAAGCAGTTGTGCTCCATGTTGGGTCACACAGGGTACTATCTCAGGTTTATCAGAAGATATTCAAATATCACTACACCTTTGGAAAATATACTAAAGAAGGTCAAAGTGTTCCAATGGACCCCAGAATGTGATAAAGCGTTCGAGATCCTAAAGGATAAGCTCAGCACAGCACCTATTCTGATATTTCCAAATTGGGAAAACAAATTTCGCGTCCATGTAGATGCTTCATGTATTGCCTTGGGAGCCATCTTAGCGCAACCAGGAGATGGATCCATGGATCATCCTATCTATTTTGTGAGCAGGAAGTTGTCACAAGTTGAGTGCAACTATATAACAACAGAAAGGGAGGGTTTAGCTATGATTTACACTTTGTAAAAGTTTAGACATTATTTGTTAGGTTCTCATTTTAAGTTCTTTACTGATCATTCTGCATTAAAATATTTAGTTAACAAACCTGTGTTGGAAGGGAGAATTTGTAGATGGTTGCTATTGTTTCAATAATTTTATTTTGAAGTGATCATTAAGCCTAGAAGATGTAACATAGGGCTTGATCACATCTCTAGATTAGAGTCAGGGGAAAGTGGGGGAGCAATTGATGATCAACTACAAGATGTAGACCTGTTCTAGGTAGAGGCCATACCAGAATACCTAGAAGACATAGTTGTCTTCTTAAGTATAGGAGCATGCCCAAAAACATATTTCGCAACCCAAAAATGCCATATGGTGGTTAGAGAAGCAGACTATCAATTGATTGCAGGGCAATTATATAAATTGGGACTAGATAGTATCCTCAAGAGATGTGTCTTAGATCATGAAAGACAGGATATATTGTGGGAGTTGAAGGATCAGATCTTGTCACTAAGAAGAGGGGGGTGAATCAATGACACAATAATTTTATCAATTTTATTTTATTTATGCAAACATAATTTTGACACAATATTTTATGGTGGAACCCAATTGGGAAAAACCATAAACACTTTTCTATTAACTGAAAAATTTGTTTTACATGTTACATAGAAGGAAGATATTCTTCCTTTTCGATCAGCACCAACTGATCAGGATGCCCCCACACCCTTGTTCACCAGCACCAACTGGTAGGAGGCTATGACCCCCTGTTTAGTCAGCTACAGCTGAAAAGGAAGCACCAACTCCCTTTGCAGGCACCAACCTTCCCTTGCACCATCCAACCACCCTTATTTTATGAATCTGGAAAAACTTATGTATCAAGTCTTTAATGCATATCTCTCTTCTTATGTGATTTAATATATATTCTAATTTGGACTACGAAGACACCTTCTTCTCACCACTCTTTCTCGTTTATATATTCTTCAAAACAGAGTGAGTGTGAACCATTGTGTCCCTTTGTTTGGACCATCGCACCTCTTCGATTAACTTAATCATAATTATTGTTTATTTATTTTACTTTGAAGGATTTTCATAAATTGATCACAGATATGAATCAATTTCATCTATTAAATCGATCCCTAATCTCTGTAAATATTGCAGGAAATGGAGTTATGTTGAGGCTCTTCCTTCAAACCATTACATGTGACTAATAACACAAAACCATGGGCTTATCAACGTTAGGGATGTATTATGTTTTTCTTTTTAAATCTCTTATACCATATGACCAATGGGGGTAACCAGATGCTAGGCCAAACGAGTGCTTGAGAGATTTATTAGAATCAATGGTCATGATTTAATCTCTCGATGATGGATGATTGTCGGGGCTTCGAGACTTTGCCCTTAGGAACTTCGAGACTTGCAACATGTCAAATCTCCCGAAGAGGATTTCATCGAATAGATCGGACGGTTTATGTTTACTTCACAGAACTAGATCAATGGTCAGATTCAATCCTTACATATATCATTTTACTGCTTTAACCTGACGGCTGGGACTTAATCAAGCATTTATATGGATTGCCACAATTTACTCCAGGACTTCGACTATTCTACTTACACTATCCTTCCATTTTAGTAGATCAATGCTCCCGAAGTGATCTTCAGATCGGACGACTCATGTCCACTTTGAGACTTTGGCATTTGGGACTTCGGCATTCAGACCTTCAAGACTTTGGGCAAGTGTTGGTGGTAAAACTCTCGAAGTAAAACTCCTAGAGTGACGTAACTTACTTATGTCACTTGATAACATGGCACGAGCCAAGTAGCTACCACGTGTCACTCAGATTCATGATTTATATGTACCTGAAATGTCGATTTCATCTTAACACTTGTCATTATTTGATTGTGCCACGTGTCCTTTCCGACATGGTTTGTCACATGTCCTTGTTGACGTGGTCTTATGATGTGGTCTACCACATGTCCTTGCTGATGTGGTAGGCTAACGTGGTCTGCCACATGTCCTTGTTGACGTGGTATGCTAACATGGTCTACCACATGTCCTTGATGACATGGTCTGTTGACGTAGATCTCCATGATCTAATGGTCATCATATATTCTCCAGATCCGATAGTCTGTATTCATTTCATATTTCGGGACTTCGGGTAATTTGACTTTTCAAGTTGCCAATTCTTCTGAAGTGAGATTCCCCGAAGTGTAACCTCCTCACATATTTTAACCCAAACTAAATCTTGTTCATCAATCATGATCTTAGATCGATGGCTCAATCTATCTACGATGTTTCTTTGCCTTGGATTAAATCCAAAGGCCTTCCAACTTTTCTTATCCTATTCTTCCACTTTATTTGATTTGATGGCTGACGAAAATTCGGGTAATCGAGAACTCAGCCTTTCTGCTTATCCTGTCCTTCCACTTAATTTGATTCGATGACTGACGGGTATTCAGATAATCAAGATCTCATATATTTATTCTTATCCTATCCTTCCACTCAAAATTGATCCAACGTCCAACGGGTATTCAGGTATTCAAATTCTCAAACCTTTTTCCCCGCTTATCCTATCCTTCCACTTAAAGTGATCCAACGATCGGGAAGACACTCGAAGAAGATCAACGATCAAGGATGATTGCGGAACCATAAATTTCAAGTCATTTAACTCGTCACTTGAGCTCCACAAATTGAAGTTGTGTGTTTTTTGGTGAGTCAACCACAGTCGTCGATATTTGAAGCTATAAGATCTGACGATCCTGACTAATTGCGGGATTGGAAATAACACGATGTTTAATTCTCCTTTCACTCTCCACAATATATCCCTACCGTAGATTTGGCAATTGTGCATTCAACGGTCAGGACTTAACATGACTTAATATGATCATTTGTTGGATCAACCACAGTCGTCGATATTTGATTTTATGAGATATGACGATCTAGACTGATTGCAGGATTGTAACCAGCGAGTCATTTGATTCTTCTTTCTCTCTCTGCAACTCATCCCTGCCATTGATCTAGACATTGCGCATCAATAGTCTTGAATTGATCTGATTGTTGACTAATCCCCCAATGATTCTTTTGAGATTCATCGCACCATCTCTTCTAAGATTTGATCTTCATTTGCTAACCCTCCTGATCTTTTGTCTCTGCATATCATCCAACTATTTGACATCAGTCATTATATGCTAATTTTTATACTGTTGATATTAATGACAATTCGTCATACCAACTTATCATCACATCAAAGACATCACTTGTTGACATCAATGACAATACATCAATGACACTATGTCCAACAATATCCCCCTTTTTCATTGATGGCAACTCACAAACTTCATACACAATCTCCCCCTGTGATGTTGCTTCTCCCCTCTGAAGTTACTCTCCCCCTTTGACATCAATGGCAAAGGATTTCTTCTCCTATGATCTCTCTATCAAAATATTTCTGATCAGAGTCTTGACCATTGGTAACTCTTCTTGTAATTACACTTTTCTTATCACAACTGAATGACTCCTTCTGACATTGATTGTTGTCTCCCCCTGAATAGGTACCAACTGATGCATTATTTTCTTGAGAGATTTAGGTTGGAAGAGGGATTACTCCCAATTTTTTCCTGAGATATTCAAATACATCTCTGCTTAAGGGTTTTGTGAAAATATCTGCCACCTGTTCTTATGTTGGAACATATTCCAATTTAATGTTCTTATTTTCATCCTGATCTCTTAGATAGTGTTATTTTATTGGAATGTGTTTTTATTTTGAGTGTTGAGAAGGGTTCTTGGAGAGGCTTATCGCACTTGTATTATCATAGTGGATAGTAGTAGGTTCTTCAAATATTATTTTGATGTCTTGTAAGGTTTGTTTCATCCATTCCACTTGTGTGAAACATTTTGTTGTTGCAATATAATCAACGTCAGTGCTAGGCAATGAAATTGAGGACTGTTTCTTGCTTATCCAAGATACCAGTGATTCTCCCAAAAAGAATGCTCCTCCACTTGTACTTTTTTTTTCATCTACACTACCTGCCCAATTAGCATCTGAATAGGCTTTTAAACTAAATGAACCATTGCTAGGGTACCACAAACCAAGATCTATGGTTCCTTTCAAATACCTAAAGATTATTTTTACATCTTGAACATGGTTCTCCTTTGGTGCTACTTGGAATCTAGTCACCATCCCAACATCTTGTTTGACATCAAGTCTGGAAGTTGTTACATAGATAAAACTTCCAATCATTGATCTGTAGTGTTTTGGATCTACAGCTTTGGACTCATCATCCTTGCTTAGTTTGCATCCAACTGTCATAGGTGTACTAACAGGTTTGCAGTCCTCTAACTGGAATCTCTTAAGCATATCTTTAACATACTTAGACTGATGGATAAAGAATCCTCTTTTTGACTGTATTATTTGTAATCCAAGAAAGAAATTAATTTCACCAAGCAAGGACATTTCAAATTCTTGTTGCATCATCCTAGCAAAGTCCTTGTTATTTTTTTCATCATCACTGCCAAATATAATATCATCCATATATACTTCCACAATAATTATGTTATTACCAATAATTTTGCAATAAAGATTATTGTTTGTTGATCCCCTTTTGAGGCCTTGTTTTTGTAAATAAGAATCTAGCCTTGCATACCATGCTCTAGGTGATTTTTTTAGCCCATAGAGTGATTTTTTTATCTTACAGACATAGTCTCCTTTGTTACTTAATTGAAATCCTTCTTGTTTCTCAATATAGACTTCCTCTTCTAAGTTTCCGTTGAGAAATTCTGACTTGACATCCATTTGGTACACTTTAAATTTTTTGTAGCCGGAGAAAGCTAGGAAAATCCTAATTGCCTCCAATCTGGCCACAGGTGAATAGGTGTCTTCATAGTCTACTCCTTCAACCTAAGCATACCCTCTATAGACCAATCTGGCTTTGTCTCTGATTACTTTCCCATTCTCTTTCATTTTATTTTTATACACCCATTTAGTTCCCAAGTTTGATTTTTTTCAATTTGGTCCAATTCTTCATTCATAGCTTTAACCGAATTATCGTCTTTACATGCATATTTGATTGAGTTGGGCTCAATATGTGAAAACAACGTTATTTTTTTTTGATACAGTAGTTGTCTTCTTGTGTGCACTCCATCATTCATATCTCCAATAATCATTTCTTCAGGATGATTCTTTTGAGTCATTCTTGAGGGTGTCTTTGTGTCTCTTCTTGGGAATTCCTCTCTTATCTCTTCTTGAATATATTCTTTGTCTTCAATCGTATGCATATCATCATCTTCCCTTTCTTTATTCTCTTCTACTTCTTCTACTTGTGTGCCAATTGTCTCATCATCATCTTCATCTCCACTTTAAAGTATAGTCTCTTGATTTTTTATTCTTAACGTTTTTAGGTCATCCACCTTGATATATGCACTCTCAACAATCTTATGTGATCTAAGATTGTAGCATATGTATGCTTTCTTGTTAGAATCATATTCAAGAAAAATACCTTCATCATATTTGGCATCAAATTTTCCAAGATTCTCATCAAGTCTTTTGATGTAGCATTTACTTCCAAAGACCTTGAAGTATTTTACCGATGGAGCTCTTCCAAACCATATTTCATAAGGAGTCTTATCATTATTAACCCTGAGCTGGCCTTTGTTCAATATGTATACTGATTTTCTTACAGCTTCCCTCCAATATCCATCAGACAATTTTTCTTCATTGAGCATAGTCCTTACAGCCTCCTGAACTGTTCTATTCTTTCTCTCAGCAATCTCATTTTGTTGAGGTGTTCTGGCAGCGGAGAATTGTCTTTTTATTCCATGGGTTTCATAGAAGATATAAACCTATTTTGATGTGAACTCATCACCATTGTCTGATCTAAGACATTTGATTTTTTTCTCCTTTTCATTTTCAACAAGGGTTTTAAAGGCTTTGAATTTGTTAAGTGCTTCTGATTTTTCTTTGAGAAAATATATCCAACCCATTCTAGTAAATTCATCAATGAACAACATAAAGTAAGAATCTACTTGCAAACTCTTGGTCCTTGTAGTTCCACATAGGTTAGTGTGAACAAGCTCTAAAGGTTTTGAGGTTGTGTATTCTTTTGCTTTGAATCTTATTCTAGTTTGCTTCCTTAGTTGACAGTGCCTACACATAGTATTTGAGGGATTTATGATCTTTGGAAAGTTTCTTACTGCACCAAGATTGTTGATTTTTACTAGATTGTCAAAGTTGATGTGCCCCAACCTTCTATGTCATAGCCAACTTTCATCTACTAGATTTATATGACATTCCTCATTCAATTTTTCATCTAGTATATATACATTTTTGGGAGTTCCAAGAGTAGTACCAACTAATTTTCCTGTGTATTCTCTCCTAATCTCACATTTCTAAGAATCAAAGATGAAGAAATTCCCTTGATCATAGGTTTGGCTAACACTTAATAGACTAGGTTTCAGTTTTTCAACAAGCAACTCATTTTTGGCTTTGTCCATTCCCAAACTCATAGTGCCTTTCCCAAGTATGTTACCTGAAGCATTGTCACCAAATCTAACTTTACCCTTTTGTTTCTTTAAGTCTAAAAACTTGTCCTTGTTACCTGTCATATGATTTGGGCACCCACTATCAACATACAAAAGGTCTTCTTTATCTTGGGCTTTTAAGGTAATAAGGCATTCCCTTTTTGATGATTTTTCTCTCCAAATTTTCTTTTGCTCTCTAATGAACTTTGGTTGTTCTGAAACTTCCATTAATCTACAATTAATGGCCTTATGTCCATAGTTATGAAATCTGAAGCATTATAGGTCCCCTTCTTGGAGGGGTGCAAAGGAGTTATAGTTTATTCACTTAACTCAATTTATTGCTTGTTTATCTATAAGTGTATAGTTCTTAACCTTTAGATATTTTCTTCTATATGCTCTACAGTTCATAGCTTTGTGTCAGAAATTAGAGCATGCAAAGCAATAACCAAATAAAATGCGAGGATACCAATTTTGATCAAACTTCTTTGGTATTGTATTGTTTTCCTTCATTATGGGTGGAAGTAGTCCTCTGGAGTTCTGGTGATTATTTGTCTTCTCTTCATTTTTCTTCTTGTATGTACTGAGGAGAGCATCTGCATAAGATTTTGAGTTGACTTGGATTTTTTCTTGAGAATAAACTATTCCATTTTTATTACCTAAATCCCTTTGTGTGGTAATAATCTTATCCAATATTTTAGAGCTATTCTCATATCTTGTTTGAATGAGTTTTGTATCCAATTCTTTTCTTAGGTGAACTATTTATGCCTTTATTCTTTCGCAGGTTATTTGTTTTTCTTTAAGAGACTTTCTTCGATCCTATTTGCTTCTAAGATTTGGTTTTTAAGGTTTCTCGTGAGTTTTTCCATCTCCTTTTATTTATGTTCATGTTTTTCCTTTTGTTCAACTACAAAACTTTTCATTTGTCTATATATGGTTTTGTATTTTCTTAATTCATCCAAGGCACTGAGAAGTTCCTCTTACATATTAACTTATGCTTCATCTTCTGACTCTTTCTCATTTTTAATGTCTTTTATATCATTAGACTCTTCAATACCTAGAAAAAGTACTTCATCATCATCACTGTCACTAGACTCTGATGAACTGTTGTTTTCTTATTTTGAGTAAAAGTTATTTTTCCCTTTGTAAAACTTTTTCTTGTAGCTGGGTTTTTCCTTTTTCTTGTACTGTTTGATTTTTTTTTCTTCATCTTCAGGGTCATCCTTGGGATAGGGACACTTGGCTGAAAAATGGACAACCTTGCCATAGTTAAAACATTTGAAAGGCATCTTGCCTTTGTACTCCCTTGATCCTTTCTGAAGTTTTTTAATGAAATTTGCTTCTTCCACATCTATTAAGAACCAAATATCAATATAGCATAGAAAAATCTCAGAAAAAGTACTCAACGCCTTGAAAAAGAGATAATTTCAGATAATAAGCCTCTTCAAGGGGGCAACCTCATTTTACCCCACTTAAATGTTCAAGTACAAGATTATTCCAAATGAAAATGACTCCTTGGTATATATAGGAGACTAGGAGGTATAATTACAACTAATGGAATAAAGCCGACATAAATAAAATAACATTACTAATGTAATATGCCCCAATTAAGGGGTAATGAGCCAATATTAGGGATTAACATGCCCCTCCCCTT
>ML789356.1:185429-244561 GCA_009831015.1 Picea engelmannii
TGATTTGGGTTCCCAAAGGCGAACCTCATGTTGAATGTTATCCTTTAAAGTTCCTATGAATACATCAATCAAGTGCTCATCTGGAATATCGGTTACCTTTATATTCAATCTTTGGAAGTTCTCAATATGCTCGGTAACTGAACTGTTTTGCTTCAGATTTATCAATTGTCTAAAGAAGGTATTGTTCCTTGTATCCTCATAGTGTGCTATCATTTCTTCCGTGAAAATTGTCCAAGTGACGAGTGATTTGCGAGAACAAAGACATCGATACCATAAAAATTGATTAGGTTCTAAATATAAAGAAGCAATTTGTACCTTTTGTTTATGTGGCACATTATGTAGATCAAAGAATTGCTCCATCTGAAGTATCCATGTGATTGGGTCCTTGCCATCAAACTTCCTCATATCGATCTTAGGAACATGGTTGGTCTTCGACCCAAAGTTGGAATTTCTCCATTCTTGATTCACATTCCTTGTGTCCTCATCATGAATTTCATGGTATTCATTTTCACTTTCAGGTGTCTTCTCTGTTACGAAATTTTTCAATACTTCCATGATCTCCTCTTTTAAACCATCCATATTTGCCTCCAACTTAGCTTCCATCTCTTGTAGTTCATCTTTTGTTACTATCTTCTTTTGTAAATCATTTATGTCCCTACACATTTCTTCACCTTCATCAAGAGTCCAAGTAGGATTGTCTGGAGGCTTATTTGGTGTAGAAGTTCCCCTTTTGGGTGGCATGTTGGCCAAGTATCACTTTTGAACCTTGATTTAGAGGTGGTTCTGCTAGACAATATTTCTTCTATTGTATCTCCCAAGTTTCAGCACTTCTAAGTATGAAACTTTATTTTATGTAGTTCTCTTATATTTCTTCTCTTCAATGCCATGGGTCTGATCAAAATTGGATGTGCCAAGTGGAATTTATGGTAAATTCCACATAACTTGTTGATTTTTGTCCTTTCCAGGAGATCTCACTTGTATAGCGTGCCCTGCACAAAATAATTGATATAAAATTCTGAAACTCATACCAAAAATACTACAAACTGTACACTATCCAATGAAACTAGTCCCATGCAATTTGGATACTCTAGTAAGAAGTTATGAATGTTTTACCTGGAACACCTTCTTGAGACTAGTCAATAGGACTAGTCAGATACCCTATCTTCCACAGGGTGTATCTACAAATCAAAGATGACCCAAAAGATGAAATTTTTACCACAGATACCTTACTAATTTCTGTAAATATCCTCTAGATTTCAGGGTCTGAAACATTATAGAAAATATTTTATAGCGAAAATTCCGCAATGAATCAGTTCAAGATGATTCCAGAACTCTATCTTGTACAGGTTGTATCTCCAAAAGTATAAGGCCTCAGGAGCTGAAATTTTAACCCAACGTACCTTGATCTATCTACTAAATATCCTCCAAGATGTTCCTTCTGAAACATTTTATAAAAGAAGTTATAGTGAAAATTCCAAGGTGTCTCATATGTAGCAGCAAAACCCCAAGACCTTGATCTCTGATACCATATGTTAAGAACCAAATATCAATATAGCATAGAAAAACCTCAGAAAAAGTGCTCAACACCTTGAAAAAGAGATAATTTCAGATAATTAGCCTCTTCGAGGGGGCAACCTCCTTTTACCCCACTTAAATGTTCAAGTACAAGATGATTCCAAATGAATATGTCTCCTTCGTATATATAGGAGACTAGGAGGTATAATTACAACTAATGGAATAAAGACAACATAAATAAAATAAAATTACTAATGTAATATGCCCCAATTAAGGGGTAATGAGCCAATATTAGGGCTTAACAACATCAGATTCTTCATCATGGCTAGATTGAAGTTTCTAGTTGGGATTCTTTGTTTTATTGAGTACCTTGAAGGTTGCCTCTCCTTGTGAGTGATTCTCATGACCTAATCTTAACTCATAGGCTGTGAGGATTCCATACAATTCATCCATGGTGAGTTTATCTAGATTTTCTCGATCTTCAAGAGCAGACACTTTAGGATTGTATAGAATAGGTAGTGTTCTTAGAATTTTTTCAACTAGTTCATTGTCTGATACTTCTACTCCTAATCCTCTGATTGAATTAATAATATTATCAACTCTTTCGAAGTACTCAAAGATATTTTCCTCATCTTTCATTTTTAGGCCTTCATATTGTACTTTGAGAGTCTGGAATTTGGCCCTCTTAACCTTGGTATCTATTGCATATATAGTTTCCAATTTATCCCGGAGTTGTTTTTCATTATTACAGTTTAGTACCTTAGCAAGGATTTTCTTACTCAGTCCATCTTGTAGTGTGTTTAAGGATTGTGCATGTTCCCAAAACTTTTTCCTGACTTCTGCTTCTATGGGTGTGGATTTTGGAACATCATATCCCTTTTCAACTAATGTCCATACTTCCAATCCAATGGACATTAGATAGCTTTTCATTCTAACACTCCAAAAGACAGAGTCTTCACCATTAACTAGGGGGATTTTTATGACATATTCAACTGCTAATCCATTTTGATGTATATTCCTCTTCAAGTGATTTAAACCTTTTGTGAAGAATCAGATACCAATTAAAGAATCAGATCATGTCACTGAGAGGGGATCAGTGACACAATAATTTTATCAATTTTCTTTTATTTATGCAAACATAATTTTGACACAATATTTTATCGTGGAACCCAATGGGGAAAAACCACAAACGATTTTCTATTAACTGCAAAATTTGTTTTACATGTTACATAGAAGGAGTATATTCTTCCTTTTTTATCAGCGCCAACTAATCAGGATGCACCCACACCCTTGTTCACCAGGGCCAACTGGTAGGAGGATATGAACTCATGTTTAGTCAGCTACAACTGACAAGGAAGCACCAACTCCCTCTACACACACCAACCTGCCCTTGCACCACCCAACCACCCTTATTTTACGAATCTGGAAAATTTTTTATATCAAGTCTTTACTGCATCTCTCTCTACTTCTGTGATTTAATATATCTTCTAATTTAGACTACAGAGACACCTTCTTCTCGCCACTCTTTCTCATTTATATATTCTTCAAAACAAAGTGAGTGTGAACCATTGTGTCCCTTTGTTTGGACCATCACACCTTTTCGATTATTTTAATCATAATTACTATTTATTTATTTTACCATGAAGGATTTTCATAAATTGATCATAGATATGGATCAATTTCATCTTATTAAATCGATCCCTAATCTCTGCAAATATTGCAAGAAACAGAGTTCTGCTGAGGTGCTTCCTTCAAACCATTACATGTGACTGATAACACAAAACCCCTGGTTTATCAACTTTAGCGAGGTATTATGTTTTTCTTTTAAAATCTCTTATACCATATGACCAATGGTGGTAACCAGATGATAGGCCAAACAAGCACTTGAGCACTTTATTAGAATCAACGGTCATGATTTAATCTCCCAATGATGGATGACTGTTGGGACTTCCGGACTTTTCCCTTCAGAACTTCGAGACTTGCAACATGTCAAATCTCCCGAAGCAGATTTCGTCGAATAGATCGAACAGATCATGTTTACTTCGCGGAACCAGATCAATGGTTAGATTTGATCCTTACATATATCATTTTACTTCTTTAATATGACGGTTGGGACTTAATCAAGCATTTAGATGGATGGCCATCATTTACTCTAGGACTTCGGCTATTCTACTTACACTATCCTTCCATTGTAGTAGATCAATGCTCCCGAAGTGATCTTCAAATCGGATGACTTGTGTCCACTTCGGGACTTCGGCATTGTTGTCACAGGGGTAGACCCAGGGTTCAACACTTCAAAAACACACCAACAAAACCATAACTACCGGCCCTTTCGGCAACACCTACGAAGCAGATGAAGTCTCACCCTAGGTAGAGGTAGGGGTGGTTGTAGGACTCAAATGTCTGCAACCTAACTGGGACACGGATCTGTGATTAAACCACTCTAACAAGCACTTAGCAGTTAACATTCATCAGTAATTAACCCTTATTCACATCGTAGATCCAAACCCTAATTATAGAGAAACGCAGTATTCAACCAGATCTAACACATCTAAGCACTTAGCATATAGAAAGAGATCAGATCTAACATTCATTCACCTTACCAAGCACTAAGATATTATACCAGATGCAACATACATAAAGATATTGACACTAAGCATAAATCACATCACTAACATACAACCATAATACACAAAGAAACCATAACACAGGATATACATGGTTCACCCCAGTGTGGGGCTACGTCGACCAACTCTTCGTCTTATTTATTATCTTATGTCAATATCCTTACATGCACAAAGCCTTAGAACCCACTCTGCATAGGATAGGAGATATGTGCACACCTCGCTAGATCCTCCTTCCCCAAGCTAGGTTTAAGAACAGAGCCTTCTTACTGTCTATTCAAAAGATTTTTACAATCACTTGCACTTAGCTCTGCAAGTTCTTAACACATAGCATGCACAAAGCATCCACAACTATTCGCACTTAGCATATTGGCCTCCACTTTCCCTCCTACTTACATCACCTATCTTTCTATTTATACATTACAAAATGGGTATAAATATGGGTAAACCCATGGGCCAACATCCCATACCTGTTACATAAAACCTAATCCCAAAAAATTCCCTACAAAGGGGGTCGAGATCCTGTGATCCCTGCTTCAACTTGTGCTTCACCTTTGACCAACCTATCAAAGTCCCAAAAGAGGTAAAAGATGAACAAGGATCTCCAAAACTTGGTCAAGGGCCAACAGGACCCCAACACTCACATGTGACCCATCCTGAGTCACTCTGGTCTGGGTAATTCTACCTCAAAAGCCTTGATCTTGGCTCAATATGCTTCAACATGTTGTTGCGCCAAGGCCTCCTACTCGGCGAACTCTTGAATAACTACCTCGTTCACAAGTCCTTCTAAGCGTTGTTATACCGAAGTGAATACTTGTTCTATCTCTTCTCCTCGGCCTTCAATCTCCTAAAAAGTAGGCAAGCTCCATTCTGGACTGACTGGAGCTTCTGAGTCACTTCCATGACTTTTCTTTGTATGGCATGGACCTGTTGTTGAGTCATGCACTATTCTTGGGATATTTTCATCCTCTCAACTACTGACAGGAGTTTCAACTGTGCTTGTACTGTTGTTGCTTGCTGCTTTAATTCTTGTAGCTGCGACTCCAGTTTCTTTAGTTCAGGGTCCTCGGTGAGGTGCTCATAAATATGTGCACTATGAATGCTTATCTGTTTACATTCCATGGATAATGCTTTGTTCCTTTCAACTGCGCTCTGAGAAGTTGCTTCTATCTAGTCTCACACTTCCTGTAGAGTTCTTGGCACTATTTGTAGCTCTAGTTCTGTGATTCTCTGTTGAAGCTGTTGAATGGCTTCCGTAAGCTTTGCCACTTGAATCTCCATCGGGTCTTCCTCCATCTGCTCCAAGCCTGTCACAAAGAAAAGTGCTCTGTTGACTGCCTCTTTAAATTTTACCTACTCCACGAGCAGTTGTTCTTTCTCCTTCTAGATTTGCACTTTATTTTCTTCGAACTTGGTTTGGAGATCGTCCTTCTCCTACTGTGCAACTCGGTGTTGCTATATGATTTCATCTTGTGCGTTCTTCAAGGCCAATGAGGCCTAGTATTTTTCTTACTACACGTGATGCAAGTGAGCATCAGTTGCATCAGCTATTCTACGGAGTTGGGAAATCTCATCTCCCAACTCCGGCTCTTCTAGTGGCAGGGGCACAGTGGACACTGCATGGCTAGACTGAAGGGCTTGTTGTACACCTCTTAGCTCTGTCTCAATTCTATCATACATGGATTCTTGTTTGGATTCATTTCTCTACAAAATATCTTCTGAGGTATCTGATATAGCTGTGATAATGAAGTTGAAGTCATCGACCGTGAGTATTGTCTACAGCTTCATCTTACTTGCTTTGGACTTCTTCCACAATGTAGGTTTTGTGGGGGAAACATTTATTTTCTTGTATGTCTCTACTTCTTCAAGGGGGTTCCTAGGCGGTGTTACTTTGCCTTGCTTCTGCTTGTTTTCTTCCCCTTATTTTTCTTCTTTGTCCACTTCATTGTCTCCTCCTCTGCTAGGTGAATCTGATGCAGTATCTTCTGATGTGTTGTGTATTTCCTGTACATCTTCCTTCTTTTTCTTCCTGCTACTGTTGGGTGCATCATACTCTTCATGAGTAAACACCAGGCTTCCAATGAGGTTGGGATCGAACAGTGTTTCCTGGTCGACTGGTATAAGGAACTCTGTGGGCCATTCCTTAGTGATTTCTTCCAGGTCCTCCTTTGTGAGCTTGTAGTAGGACTGAAGCTCCTCTTTACTTTTGTCTATGCGTACAGTAATATAAATAAATGCCTATCTGCGTGAAACTTTATAAGGGGCCTGAACCTGTCCAGGGTGTTCTGCATCATATGAGGGAAAGACTCAATAGCCCTCTTCAGTTGCAGGTAGTAGGTATGGAATACTTCATTCGACTACCATTGTTTCCCCATATCACTTGAATACCAGAGCATGGTGAACTTCGTAGCTAATGGCTTGAACGGCTCAATTTCAAGGAAGGTCGCACCTTCCAGCATCTCCCAAGTAGTGAATGCGATGAGGATCAGGAGCCAGCTAAAATGGAACTCATAGCCCTGATCCTGAGCTTCGCGACAATCCATTTCTAACTGATTGACTAGGTAACTAGCCTAGTTCATTTGTAGTATTTCCACGCATTTTCCTGCGAGGTCAACAACAAACCCTGTGACCTGCGTGGGTCATTTCTTTCTTACTATCTTACAGGAAATCAACTGGCATGCCAAGCGGACTGTGCCATTTTGAATGGAGGCTACCTTGTAGCCTCGCGTCCCTTTCTCTACATCACCGTAGGTGTCTTTGATATTTTGTGCCATGGCGCAGTCTGTAGCCTTCCCTGGATAAAATTATTGCGGGTCTGGTCCCTGCATGCTCAATCTAGTGATCCTATGGATCAGCGTCGGATCGACGGTGATGCATCGATCTAACCATAGATACCCTCCATGGAATCACGGCAGTAGGATCTTAATGCACGTGTTAACCTCCTAGTTCCTTCCAAAATGTGGTATCTTCATTACGTTCAAGACAATGGACCTTGCGATGTCCATAGTCCACGGCTGGGGGATGATATTTGATTCTTCCCCTTGGTCTTGGTCAAATATTTGTGAGGTGCAAGCACGCCATAGTTCTTGTGGTCTCCTAGGTTATAGTCATTGATCTTCAAGGTTGGAATCCTCTCCAACTATGGTCTGACTGCTTGTATTCCCTTCAGAAGGTACACAGTGATGAGTGTGTAGTCGAAGTCCCTCAGGACACTGTTATAACTCACCACACCGGCTAGGGGTGGGATGTAGTCAGGTAGGATGGATGGAATTAGCTTCGCATTCACCAATTCATCACGATGCTTAGTTATTTTCTTAGTCGCAACTTGGAATGGTCTATATCCATGAGCATTCGATGGGGAGGCTTGCACTCCTCATGTTGATGAGGCTTGGATGCTTGTGGGAATCACCTTCTTAGCCATGAGGTCTATTAGAATCTCTTTGACATATTTTTTAACTATGCTAATTCCATCTGACATGCACACTCGAGATCTGATATCTCAGGTTGGTGAACAATACTCACTGTAACAGAATGGATGGAGAGGTCTCAATGATCACTGCGTGAAATAAACTATTTCTATGTGGGCTCGGATAATCAAAATTGGAAAAAGTGTTCTCGGTGCAATGCTCGACAGGATAAATAGATAACATCGTAACCATTTCTTTCAACGGGTCGCAAAGCCTTATTTAATGCAATTCCATCCATTATGGCACGGTCCCAACGATCCAATGGCGAAATTTCGGGCCATAACTGCTTTCCTAACCGTTCGGGAGCATCGATAGAATGGTCATATTTCCTCCAACTGTCATATTTCTTCGTCATGGCGAAGTGTCTTTCTGTGTTGTACTGATATTCTGGCGAAGTTCGAGTTTTGGAAACCTTTCTTCTGCGAAGTATTCTCTGGAACTTCTTGCAATTTTTATAACATTTCCCTCTTCTTACTGAGATTTCTATCCTTCTTTCCTGTGATTTCAATCATTGGTTTCCTCTTTCCATTATCGTTCTTAGCTCGTCTTGGCATGATAATTTTTCATTGTGGAGGGTCTTTCATAGGGTTCAAAAATACTTCTTCTCTTTCTGGGGTGGGTGCTCTACTCTCTTGTACAGATAGGTGTCTCCAGTCTTCCTATGTCCTTTTAACTTTGACATTTATATCTTTGGTCTTTAGTATATTTGATTGTTTCTCTTGTTCTTCTGGTAAGTGTGTTATTCTCCTAGCAATGAAATCTCTTAGTTCTTGCTTTTTCTATTCTAGATCCTCCTCTTCTTGTTTTTTTCGTATCTGATATTTCTTAATCCAGATTTTTCCTAGCAAGATAGAGAATGGGGTGTTGTTCTCAAAAAACTTAATGATCTCAAATTCTTCTTCTGTCGAAGTGCCATGAGCACTCATAGATGTCTGGGTAAGTCTTCCACATAGGGTTATCATCTTTCCTCTAAATAATCCTATTCCTCCTAATGAAGGAACCATAGCAGGCTTTCCCAAAATTTCCCAAGTTCGTTCTATCATGATATTCACCTGTGTTTCCTCATCCAGGACACAGTCCTTGTCAAAGTCTCATATTCTTGTTTCTATGTACTCTTTCTCTTTTAAGACCTTTGATAAGTTGATATTTTTGTGGTCATTCAAGTTTTCTTTCATCTGTAGTAATACAGTCTCTGATTCTTTCTGGGGTTCTATCATATCCTTAGTTTCTTGGCTTGTCTCATAATTTTCTTGTTTCATATTCATATTTTCAACTTTGGCAATCATTCTAGAACAATCCAAAACTCCATGGTCCATAGCTTTACAACAAAGACAACTAGGTATTCTACCAGGGCATTCCTTAGCAAGATGTCTCGGTCTTCTGCAACTGTAACAAAGGGTTAATCCTCTCTTTCAATTAAATTATCCCCAACCTTTCCTGTAATGCGCACTGGGATCACAGTAACTAACCCGCAAAAAATTATTTCTAGGATCCTGCATCCATATGTTAGTCCAAACATTATTTATATGCATAGGGATAACATACCTTTCATTATTTTTATCAGATCTATTCACATCAAATCTTCTTTCTTCTAACTGTGCCCTAGTTTTCAGATTAGGACAAAATTTACCAAACGTACCTAGATCCATTCTTTCGAAACAAAAATTTTCACTTGTCTTACCTTTCTCAGAGCACAAAGCTTCAATATATTACCTCTTTTATTCATATCGTACTTCTCTTCTCAGCACAGAGATTCACAAGTTAATTATGTGCATTAAAGCAATAGATCTACGCACAGAGCTTTCTTTTCTTTAGTTCCCAGCAATCATAGTTTCATGTTCACCCCAGTGTGGGGCTACGTCCACCAACTCTTCATCTTCTTTATTATCATTTGTCAATCTCCTTACATGCACAAATCCTCAAAACCCACTCTGCATAGGATAGGAGATCTACGCGCACCTCGCCAGATCCTCCTTCCTTGATCTAGGTTTAAGCACAAAGCCTTCTTATTGTCTATTCAAAAGCTTCTTACAATCACATGCACTTAGCTCTACAACTATTTTCACTCAGCACATTGGCCTCCACTTTACCTCCTACTTACAATGCCTATATTTCTATTTATACATTACAAAATGGGCCTAAACATGGGTAAACCCATGGGTCGACATCCCATACCCGTTACATAAACCCTAATCCCAAAACCTGACCTAAAAGGGGGTCGAGATCCTATGATCTCTGCTTCGACTTGTGCGCTGCCTTCGACCAGCCTGTCGAAGTCCCAAAAGAGGTCAAACATGACCAAGGATCTCCAAAACTTGGTCAAGGGCCAATAGGCATTCGAGACTTTGGGACTTTGGGCAAGTGTTGGTGGTAAAAATCCTGAAGTAAAACTCTCAGAGTGACATAACTTACTTACATTACTTGATGACATGGCACGAGCTGAGTATCTACCACGTGTCACTCAGATTCATGATTTATATGTACCTGAAATGTCGATTTCATCTTGACACTTGTCATTATTTGACTGTGCCACGTGTCCCTTCCGACATGGTTTTCTAACATGGTTTGTCACATGTCCTTGCTAACTTGGTCTGTTGATGTGGTCTACCACATGTCCTTCCTAAAGTGGTCCATGAACATGGTTTTCCACATGTCCTTGCTCACGTGGTCTGCTGACATAGATCTCCCTGATCTAACAATCATCATATATTCTCCAGATCCAATGGTCCATATTCATTTCGTATTTCGGGACTTCGGGTAATTCGACTTTTCAAGTTGCCAATTCTTCCGAAGTGATATTCCCCGAAGTGTACCCTCCTCACATATTTTAACCCGAACTAAATGTTGTTCGTCGATCATGATCTTATATCGATGGCTCGATATATCTATGATGTTTATTTTCCTTGGATTAAATCCAACAACCTTCCAACTTTGCTTATCTTATTCTTCCACTTTATTTGATCGGACGACTGACAAAAATTCGAGTAATTGAGAACTCAACCTTTCTACTTATCCTGTCCTTCCACTTAATTTGATCTAATAGCTGATGGGTATTTGGATAATCGAGATCTCAGATATTTTTTCTTATCCTGTCCTTCCACTCAAAAGTGATCCAATGGCCAACAGGTATTCAGGTATTCAAATTCTCAAACCTTTTGCCCAGCTTATCCTAACCTTCCACTTAAAGTGATCCAACGATCGTGAAGACACACGAAGAAGATCAACAATCAAGGATGATTGCGGGACCATAACTTGAAATTCATTTAACTCATCACCTAAGATCCTTAAATTGAAGTTCTGAGTTTGTTGGTGAGTCAACCACAGTCGTTGATATTTGAAGCTATAAGATCTAATAGTCCTGACTAATTGTGGGATTGGAAATAGAACGATGTTTAATTCTCCTTTCACTCTCTGTAATCTATCACCGTCGTAGATTTGGCGATTGTGCATATGACGGTCACAAATTAATCCGACTTAATTTGATCATTTGTTGGATCAACCATAGTTGTCGATATTTGATTTTATGAGATCCGATGATCTAGACCGATTGTGGGATTGTAATCAGTGAGTTGTTTAATTCTTCTTTTTCTCTCCACAATTCATCCATGTCGTTGATATGGCGATTGTGTATCAATGGTCTTGAATTGATCTGATCGTTGACTAATCCCCCAGCGATTCTTCTGAGATTCATTGCAACATATCTTATGAGCTTTGATATTCATTTGCTAACCCTCCTGAGATTTTATCTCTGCATATTGTCCAATTGTTTGACATTAGTCATTATATGCTAATTGTTATATTGTTGATATTAATGACAATTTGTCATACCAACTTATCAACACATCAAAGACATCGATTGTTGACATCAATGACAATACATCAATGAAATTATGTCCAATGGGAGTGCCACAGTGGAGTTGCGAGAGTTCATGTGGGGGGAAAGGCCAGTGCACAGAAAGTCCTCCAAGCTAGAATATGGTGGGCCACACTCTTCAAGGATGCAAAGGCATATGTTAGATCATGCGAAGTTTTTCAAAGAGTGGGTAAGCCATCATGACGAGATGAATTACTACTTCAACTAGTTTGACCTTTACAATAATTTAAGAAGTGGGTGGTTGACTTCATTGGGACGATCAACCCCACAGCTAAGAATTCAAAGGCTAGATACATTATTACAACAACTGACTACCTTACACGTTGGGTTGAGGCAGAAATTGTTCAGGATTGTTTAACCGATACTGCTGCTAGGTTCATTTTTGAAAATATTATCACTCCATTTGGATGTCCTAGGAGTCTAACCAGTGATCGGGGAGCTCATTTTATCAGTAGTACCATAGAAAATATTACAGCAAAGTTATTGATACAACATCATAAAAGTATCCCCTACCACCCACAAGCCAATGGAACAGAAGAGGCGTTTAACAATATTCTGGAGAGAGGGTTAATGAAGTTTTGTTGCGCAAACAAGGAATATTGGGATGACAGAGTTCTAGTAGTATTATGGGCTTACAGGACAACCACAAAGAAACTCCACAAGTACACTCCATTTCAGTTGGTTTATGGGAAAGAGGTTGTGGTGCCTACAAAATTCATTACTCCAAGTTTATACATTGCATAGATCACACACATATTGGAGGAAGAATCAGATGTGCAAAGGTTCATGGAGTTACAAGAACTTGAAGAGACCGAGTTTTTAGACGACTTTCATCAGTCAAGTGAGAAAGAAATGTAGAAATCTTGGCATGACAGACACATTAACAATAAATTATTTGCACAAGGAGACAAGGTCCTACTCTATGACAGTTTGTACCAGATGCATCCAGGAAAGTTGCACATGCATTTCTTGGGACCATTTATAGTTGTGGAGATCTGACCTTCTGGAGCAGTCATACTTGCCCAACTGGATGGTATGTTGCATCTAGGATGGGTGAATGGCGTTCGCCTAAAACCCTATATGTCTCAGAACTGAGCTAAAGGACTGTTTCTATGGTCTGAAGGAGAATGTATAGTAGTTAGATTTGAGTTTTTCTTAAATTTCTGTAAATTCAATTAATAAAGTCGACATGTGTAGTGTTGCGTCGCGACATGTAGTTCATTTATTTTTCTGTCTAAAGTGTTGTTTGATACAGAACTGCTTAATAAGTAACGTAGGATCAGAAGAGCCATGAAGATATTAATGGCAGTCATTAAATGTGATGGGGACCCCTTTATGGTTAGAGGAAGAGAGAATCTAGATGAAATCTGAATCTGTGTGCCACACGAACCCAGTCCAGTCATAGCCTTTATTACTACTATGGTACCTCGTCTGAATTTGGTTAAGCCATAAAGTTGCGATACGCAAAGATGCCATCGGTATTCACATCAGGATTCGCATCCATCAAATGGTAAGGTCTGAAGTCGGCCATGTCCCTATCCAACTTGCACTGTAAATGCCAGAATATCCCAATAGGATTTACCCCATTAACTAGTCTCATCGTAGAACTCAGATCCAAGTTGCATCTATAAGTTAATGATGAATAACAGTTATTACTGAACTTGCCAGCTAAGCCCAAGTATAAGGCTCTGAGAACTCATTGTAGGATGCATTGTTTCCCAGAACGCACTTAGAGATTGACGAATTCTGAAGAGTGAGCAATCCTACATAATCCCTTGGCCCTTATTCGTGATCCCCAATCCTTGTTTCACCTGCAGAATTTGTTGATAGTTCAGACTCACAATGTCGAGTGCTACAGGGATCCGAAGCCTAGTTTCCAAGGATGCAGTACCAGATGCACCCTGTGACTCCTGAGTTGAGTTTGTGGGCGATATCAAGGGGAAGGTGGAGCAAGTCAAGATCCTCGATCTCGACTTAACAGACCAGGTATTGTTCCCGTAGATGAATATAGATTTTTTCTGGAGTATCACTCCAGATGAGTTGGGAGGCATGCATTTTATGTCGAATCCCAGCTTCATAAATATGTTCAACTCAACCATCATGAACCTTGGGTACTTACCATTGTTTGGCACCACTGGAGAATTTGTGAGGTGTATCAAGTTCCTGATCAGCAGGGTGCATGACAGAAGTCTGTGGTTGGATAGGAGATATACAATCCACGTAGAATACATCCATCGGCTTACTGGACTATCCCTTGAGGGTGAGGACATGTCCAAAGGGTTCTAGTGTCCCATCAACCATAGCAAGAAGAAAGGGTATCCCATCCTATACGAACAGTTTCACATGCAGAGAGGGGGTTGCATAGCCAAGATTGACCCCATACTAGCTGAGACGGTCAGGACTGGTTACTACATCATAGCTAGAAAATTCATGAGGTCCTACTACAAGGGATAATGCACACTGGATGCTTTATTAGTGGTGTATTATTGCGCCAATGGCGTTGTCTTCAAATGGTGCAGCTACGTGTCGAAGGAACTACTTTTGGCCTACAAGGAAACTTGGGAGAAAGGTGGTACTTTCACCTATGGATACTTGCTGCTTGTATTTGCAATGCTCAAGTGGATGCCACCTGCCAAAATACCATTGGCTCTAGTAGATAAGGGGCACTTAGCAAAAAAAAATGAGCCCTAGAATTCAAGGGAGGACTTAGAGCACACCCCCTTCAACAACACAACATTTTCCATGTGGTACAATGGGCTAATTGACGCAACACAAAGTTTGTGCATTCTACAGGAGATGCTTAAATGCAATACAAGGAACATAGCATTCAACATCAACCGACACCATACATTTTTGTGGCTGAGGTATGCCAATAGGGAGGAATTCCACTCGCGGATGTTTCCATTCTGTTTGGACAAAGAGGCCTTCGATAAGGAGGTGATGTCATGGCCTGGAGTCAAATGCAACCTGCACAAGTCATGGATGCACTATGTTTTTCCCATCGAGTTGTTGAATAAGAAAGGTCACAAAGAAGGGGTAGGACTAAATTTTGGCCCAGCAGTACAGAAGAAATAATATTCGACATAGATGGACTCAGAAGAGGGGGAAGAGACACAACCACTAGAGCGTAGGAAAAGAACATTGTCGATGTTCTTGAAACTGTCGGAGCAAGCTATGTTGATAGGTAAGGATGTCAATGAAATAATTATTGTTGCATTCATCACAAATCATGTGAACAAGAAAACTAGGATGGGGATCTCACCGAGCAAGGTTCTGAACCCCCAACCCATTTCATCCATCATCCCCTGCACATGCTCAGTGGTTCAAACAACCCCTATCATACATATCCAGGACTGCCCTGAGCCTGACACCACTCTATTCACCATCATCACTAAGCACACTCCATCACCACCACAACCTATTCACCACCTAAAAAAACTGACAATCCACCCCAAACGACTGATCTAGAACCCATGTAGCTCTATCCCCCAGAAATACCCGAGCAAAGGCCAGAACTCCCTGGTCCAAACCCAGAGATACCCGAGCAAAGACCGAAACTTCTTGGTCCAAATCCATAAATACCTAAACAGAGGCTACAACTAATTGGCCCAAATCCTAAAGCCCAGGACCAGAAGATCATACCTTTTGTGCGGCATAAGGACACTATGTCTTCAACGAAGATGAAAACAGTATAAAAGATGCAATTCTAAAGTCCCTATCACACTTCCTCAACAACCAAGGTTGAGGGTGCCATGGGAAGCGCAACTCTGTAAGAGGAGTAACATAAATAGGTGGAGATACCAAAGGTTCATAAGGAACTTGAGACAACTTAGGGACAAAGTGCAACGTCATCATGAGAACATATGGATCTAGTTCTCCAAAATCCTCAGCAATGCGCAGAGTTGTTGCAGCTCTGCCTCACCAGAATAGAAGTTATAATTCTCCTACCATCAGCATTAGGGTTGAGGCTTGTGCTAGGACCATCTACATGAGAGGAGGAGGTAAAGACTCTCTCATAGCACTCAATGGCCAATGGACTTCCTTTACAGGTCGGATCACCCAGGGATGCCACCCCTTCTTCCGCTGACCTTGCATAGTGGCCAGCAACGCAGCTAGTCAGAATTATTAGAGCCTCAACTAATCAACTAGAGTAGAGGCTCCAACAGGCTAAAATTTATACAAAGTTCACTAGGGAGGAAGTGCTCCTTGCTCAAGAATGTAGAAAATAGGAAGAACACACAAAGATCCATGTGGAGCACAAACTAGAAAGAGTTCAGGAGAGGCTTGTTGAAGCCTAGCATGATATATAGAAATCCGTACCCCAACTGCTAGAATCCAATGATGCAGGAGAGTCAGAGAATCAGATTGAATTACTCCAAGGAGAATGGTCACAATTGGCCATTCGTGCAGAGCATATGGAAGTGTAGTTGTGGCAGAGTTAGCAATAAGCAGAGAAGCATCCTTGGAAGTGGAAAGAACAGATGGACAAAATAGTGCTAGAAGGCAACAATGCTTAAGCAGCACTACACAAGCGCATAGTTGAGTGCCCAAATATATTCCGAGAAGTCAGCGATTGGATGGGAATTATCACTAGGTGCAACCAGACTCTAGAGGATGTGCATGTGTGAATACATTTGTTGAATGAGGAAGTTGTGGTCACTATGGATCCACTAGAGAAACAAAATAAGTTTGATCAAATTCAGCAAGCAGATAATGATTTGAACGCTATGTTTGAGGTGCAATTTGTAGCCAAGAAGGAGTTCTATGACTTTTGACCTGTCACTCAGACATTATACATGAAAATTCATTAGGTGGAGGAAACAACAGACTTTGAATGGAACTCTTTGGTCACATCCAAGCCCAAAGGATGTATCACATATGCAACCCAACAGTTCGTCGTCGAGGCAACACTCCTTGCTAGGAAATGGCAGGATAAATTTGGGATATTTCAGGAAGTCAATAAGTAGACCTTAGAGTTGGTCCCAAATTTGGGCCCTTCATTTGAAGAGGCAAAGAAAGAGAAAGCACAATTAGAAGAGAACAGTAAAGAGGAAAAGGAGGACAATGGAAACTAACAGTTACTCCTAGAAGCTACGAAAGAGCCAAGTACTTGACTCGAGGGCGAGTCAAGGCTTGTGGTCGAAGCCTGTTGGGCCCTTCATTTTTGGATTTAAAGTTGCGAAAGAAGGATTAAAGTCCCAATTTTGGTTTATCATGAGTTGCACAAGATACAGAAGAAGTCGTACAAAAGAGTGAGGAAAAGTAACAAAAATTGGTTGCGAAAAAGGACAGCGCAATGCCAGCAAGGTAAAAGCAGTTGAAACAGAACAAGAAAGCATGCGAGCCCAAAGCCAAAAGACCCTACTCAGCTTATATATATGAGATTTATACGATTTTAAAAGGGTTTTTCTTATTCTTGTTGTTGGCTATTGTTGATAGGTTGGATTTTTGTTGTTGTTAGTCGGATGTGTTGGGTTTTAGGTGAGAAAAGGTTTTGTAAATGTAATTTCTATGCAGTTTTGGGTAAATAGAGCTTTGGGACATGATTCTGGAGCCAGAAGTTTTTAACAGAGTCTTACTTTGTATCTCGGAGGTTGTATCTGATAAGTTCTGATGACAATATATAAATAAGGATCCAAAATTTTGAAATCTGATGCGCCATTTTATGTTTATGCTTATGCATTGTATCTTTACAGTACTCCTTTTTTTTTATAAGCTCCATATGATGTTTTTGTGTACGAATGTGTTGGTTACTTCTCTCCTATACTGTCTGATTTTATTGAACCAGGGTTCATGTCTGTTCGGGTTTCCAACAAAGCCTCTAAAACTATCGGCCCTCCTAGTAAACCAGAAGGCAATGCAACACACAGAATGCACTGCATAGTCTCACCCGAGATAGCTTTAATGGGTGGTTGTAATACTCAGGTGTTTATAGTCTAGGATTGATTTTGATATAAGAGGGATAAATATTGAACCATTATTATGACTTGTATATGCAGCATACTGTTATTAACGATTTATGCAGTAGATCCATAGGCTTGTTCCATTAATATCGCAAAAGCACTAAACAAGACGTAGAATAAATCATTCATTCAACACAATAATAAAGTATTCAGACAATATGATATGAAAAAATTCATCACATAACACATATGTTACCGTGATTCACCCCCTCCTGGGGCTACGTCAACAAATATTTGGCTCTCATCTCTTTTATTATATTATGTTTGCATCTATAGTGTCGCACACTTACAACTTCTCTCAATCGGGTGAGATCTATATGAGGCGCACTAGATCGCACTAGGCTCCACAGCCTGTGATCTAACCCTCAATATCTACCCTCCCTCATCTTCTCTAGATCAACAGCTTATACAAAATAGGTCTTACAGCAAAACATCACCTATTGCATCAACTCATGCGTAGCTACAATAATCAGAGTCGAACAACAAAAATCCATCCCCTATGATACCTACATATCACTATTTATACATTTTGGGCTCTTTAGACATTTACAATACCTTACCAAAACCCTAAACCTACCATCATTAGGTCTTCCTCCCATGCGTGTGTGTTGTTCTTCCTTCCAGTTGTTGCTTTCCCTTGCATGCACGCGTGATGTTCTCTCTTCCAATTGTCACTTTTCTTGTGCATGCTTTCTTTCCCAAAAATGCCATGATTTTCCACTTTGGCCTTTAGCCTACCTCCAACAAGCCCCCAACACTGACACGTGGCTCGTCTCGAGCCACCTATCCTTTGTTCGGTTATTCGACCTCCATGGTGATCACCTAGAAATTTTCTATGAGCTCTGTTGCCTGTGTCTACGCCTGCACAATCTTCTCCTTGAGTGTGTCCACTATCTGAATTGCAATTTCATCACTGATTAGTTCCATGCACTCTTCTTGGGTCTATGCTATATGTTCCTTGGCTTCCTCTGCTTGTGCCAGGACTTCTACTACATGTTCTTGCAATGGTTCCATTTGATCCTGTCAGTCATGTTTCTGTGTTTGTGCGGTAGTGAGATCTGCCTGTAATTTATTCACCTCCTGCATTCCCTTGACACATTCTGTAATTGGCATTGTCTTCTGCCTATGTTTGAGTTCTTGGATCGTTGTGTTGATCCACTCTTCTTCCTTATCCCACTTTTGGACCTATTGATCCTCCTCTAACCTCATCCAAATTTGTGTTTCTCTATCGAACAAGTCAGCGGATGTACTGACCTGTTGCTCTATTTCCTGCAGTTGCATTGTTGCTTCCTTATTCCTTTGATCCTTGACTATTGGTGGAGTGGTTGGTATGAGTTGTTCTCAAATATTCTCTATCTTCTTCTGGTATTGATCAATTTCCTACGTAATCTGATCAATCTTTTCTGTTGTTGTGATTTCATCTCCCTAGGTGACCTGTGGAATCTTCTCGTAAGTTCCTTCCAGTCCCTACTCCAATATTTTTATGCGCTCCATTTCCTCCTGGGTTTCAAATTTAGCCTTCTCATAGACTATTTCCAGCGCATCATGTTTCTTTGTTTCCTTCTTCAATTCAGTTAAGTGTTTGCGTGCGTGAGACAGTACCTCATGGTTTACACTAACCTGCAACTTGTGTAGTGCCCCTGATGGTATCCTTATAAACATAAGTTGGACTTGGCTTAAGTCCTTCAAGGGTGTCTTCCCACAATTTCGTCCATGCGCAGCATACTAGGGTTGATATGGAATGTTATGTGCGGCTATATTATTTCCTAGACTGACTCTCGTTCATCTTCTTGCACTCTTCCTTTTTTTCTATGGTGCTAATGGTTCGAGTCCCCTGTTGCTTGTTGGCTGCCCTTCCCCGATTTTCTTGAGGAACTATCACATGTCTACCAATTTCTCTTCAATCCTATCCCTGTGGTGTGCAGCATGGTCGAAGTCCTCGGATAGACAATCCTGGACCATTCGAGCTATCATTTCCCCATCATCATCTGTGACCGTATATTCTGGAGGTGTTCTTTGTGCCTTTGATTTCTTGCATGTGCCTCCTATATGTGTAGTTGGCCTCTTGTTTCCCCCCGGTTCCTGTGGGTTGGGATTTATTGCGGTCTCTTGCGTGGGCTCGGCATGTTTCTGTTGCTCCTTAGTCAGCTGTGTCTTATCTTTATTTCCATTCTGGGGTCCCGACTTTGTTGGCCCTTCCTCTATTTGTGTTGTATTTCCCTGGCCCGTTCTTCATCTCTTGGGCACTTGAATTTCCTTTGGTTGGGTCTCTCCCTGTCCTACCTCTTCTTCTATTTTTCTTTCTAGTATTTCCAGGGTAAGGATGGGATTCTTCCACTCATTGTCCCATTCGTTGATGACCATGTCGATGTCCCCCTCTCTGATACAGTAGCGCATTTGTAGCCACTGTTTATTCGGATCCTTCCTTACATGTATCCACATTGTATGTCGTGTGGCCTGGAAGTTGGAAATGTCCCCATATCGTGTGACATCTTCTAGTGTTATTCTCCACATCTTGGAGATGGCTTCTCATAGGTTGCATAGGTATCCTTCAAAGATAGACCCATTTTCCTTTTTTCTTCTAGCCTCTGGCCTGGCTCTAAGCAACAAATATCTTTCCCCTTGATTTGGTTTGGGTCTAGTGCCAAAAAATATGTACCTTGGCTCTCTCCATCCCATGAAGGTTATTAGTGTGATCAGCCATGAATAGTGGAACTTTGTTCCTAGATCCTATGCATCCTTGCAGTCATCCAGGAATAGGTTCAAGAGATACGATGCCCATCTCATTGAGGTTCCTTCTGCACACTGAGCTGGAACTACAATGAATCCAGCCAGGAATTCCTCCCTAAGGCATTTTCTTAGTATCTTGCAGGCTAATATCTTCACGCCCAGTTGTGGTGTGGCATCGTTGATCCTCTTGATAATGATCGCTTTGGTTCCCCTGTCAGTGCCATACTTTTTTTTCATGTCTTCTGCTAGTTCTTTCTCCCTGGCTTTGTCATCCAAAAACTGCGCAGGATCCATGCCCCGAGTTGGCAATCCTTTTATGTTCACGATAAGCTCTACGTCTATCGACATGAGCTTGTCCAACCAGATGTCCCCTCCATATGTGACTGCTTCACACATGTTGTTTCTTTTTGACCCCTGCCAAAATGTGGTAGGTCCACCATAGCTAAAATTATTGTCTTCTACAACCCAGTTTCCCATTGGAGTGGTTTATAAAGCAGTTCCCCAAACCGACTCGTGCCCACCATCTCCATGTATACTCTTTTTGCAAGTTCTGAGAACTTGTCTTCATCTACTATTTCGTGGTCCGAGTATTTGATCTTCTAGATGTAACCCAGTAGCTCTGGTCCTACCTATACCCCATCTAGTATGCGTGGTAGAATGATTTATGTTGTCGATTTCTTGCGAGGTGATCTGGGTATCTATATCTTGTCTTTCCTTGATGGCAGTGGCTGGCTCAAAGTTCTAGCGATTTCTGTTTGTTCCTTAGTCTTCCATTCCAGCTGACCCGTGATATCCTCAATCGCTCCCTCTAGTGGGTTGTATGATATGGTTGTTTGGAAATCGTCTACCTTGATTGTTATGTCTCGATTCATCTTCGTTCCATTGCCTTCTAGAACTCGTCCGGTGTTTTCTGGTTTTACCTCCTTCATGGTTTATGCTTCCTGGTTCTATGGCTTATGTACTTCTGTTGGTATGTCTATATTCATGCCCTATGGTGATGGATATTGGATTTCTTCCAGTATGGGTGTCGAGTGCACCAATTTTGTCTTTGGGGATGGTATTTTGTCAATGTTGATGATCTTCGGCGGTTGATGTTCACCTTCTTCCGCTTGTCCTCGTGACCTAGTCTGAACTCTGGTTTTTCTGGCAGTCTGGCTCGCTTATGCTTTCTTGAGAAGTTCCATGGCGATGAATGTTGACCATTTTTTGGGTTCGTATGGTCTGTGTGACCTATGTGATCTCTCTCTGTGCTTTTTGTCCTCTATTTCTCTTTGTTTGCTCTTATTTCGTGAATAGATTGTTTTCTTTCACGTCCATGTGTTGTATGGGTTTTCCATGAAGCTTGTCGATGACGCTTCCTTCATTATGGGTTTTAATGCACCTTAACTATGGGTTCAATACATCTCTGGTGGTTTCATACTTGCCATTACTCTGCCTTGCCATATTCAGTTGGTGCATTTAATGTGGCATCCCATCATTCCTTGTTGTCCTTTAATTCCGCCTAGTGTTGTCATGTCGTCCTGCTTTTGCTAACTTTTCTTTTCCCGCTTGTTTCCCTTTGTATGTGACCATTGTCCTTCTCCTCACCGAGTTTGTGTTCCTCAGTGTGCTTGATATTTATTTCTCCAGTGCACAGTGCCCTTTTTGTTTCTTTCCTTTTGTTCTTTTCTTTTTCCATATACTGTGTTTTTTCTTTTTTTGTTTTTACTGCGCGGTGATTGGTCAACTGTCCTTGTAGAGATTCAGTCAGCTCCTATTAATCATCCCTCTGAGTTATGCACCTGATAAGTCTCTTAACTATACATCTCCTCCATTTGTGACAAATTTTACTACATATGGTCCTAACCAATGCATTTTGAGCTTTCTCGAGTGTTGAAATGATTTGTTGTCATACATTAGTACTAGGTCTCCTTCCTTGAACATCTTCTTCTTGATGTGTCAATCATGCCAAGATTTATCTCTTGATTTCTGAACTTGTTGGTGGAATCCTGCTAACATCTGGTCTTCCTCCATGTTCATTAACTGGTTCAGTCTCCCTTGTATTGTGCCTCGTTCTGTCATTCGTGTAATTGCTGCTATGGGCAAGCTTGGTACTAGAAATTCTAATGGAACCACTTCTTCTTGGCCATAAACCAGTCTAAATGGTGTGTTCCCTGTCAATTTTTTTCACATAGTCCTGTAGGCCCATAATATTGTTGGTACTTTGAGATCCCATTCATCCCTGTTGATTTTACAGATCTTTGTCAACGCATTCTCCAAGATTTTGTTAAATGATTCCATGGTATCGTTTTCTTGTGGGTGATATGGTGTGCTCTTATGATGATGGACTTCAAACTCTTTAGTCATAGCATTGATGGTGTTGTTTATGAAGTCTGTGCCTTGGTCGCTCATTAAAATTCTTGGACACCCAAATCTAGTGATTACTTGTTTGAATAAAAAATGTTGTGTTGTTTCTGCGTTGCAATACTTCACTAGTGTGGCTTCCGCCCATCTTGTTAGGTATTCTGTCACAGTGATAATGTACCTTTTTGTTGTTCTTTTTGCTGGTGGGTTGATTGGTCCCACAAAATCTATTGCCCATTTATCAAATACTTGGAGTTTTAATTGTGTTCGTAATGGCATCTCGTCGCTTATGTTGGGTTTTCCTACCCTTTGATAGACATCACATTTTGTAAAGTAATACTTCGAGTCTCTGTGAATCGTTGGCCACCATAGTCCTGCGTGCAATATCTTCTGCGCAGTACCTTTGCCTGCATAATGCCCTCCTACTATTCCTTCATGGGCTTCTACTAAAACTCTTGGTCTTTAGTGTTCTAACACATATCTTCGTAAGATGTTATTTGTGCCCATATTATATAGATGTCCTACAATCAGTTGATAGTCGGCAGTGTGGACTACCAGTTTTTTCTTTTGTGCAATATTATACTCTTGCAACGCAGTACCTGTGCTCAAGTACTAGATGATATCTGTGAAGTATTCATCAACAATCTGAATTGAGAATAGTTGTGCATCCAGAAAGTTGTCCTCCAAGTTTGTAGGTTCTTCTCCATTGGTGACTCTTGATAGGTGATCAGGTCCTGCATTTAACCTTCCTGGTTTGATGATTACTTCAAAGTCAAATTCTTGGAATAGTAGTAACCATCGACAAATTCTCCCCCCCAACACTGACTTGTTGACTAAGTATTTCAGGGTTGAGTGATCTATGAACATCTTAAAGTGTTTCCCCAATAAGTAATGTATGAACTTTTGCAGTGCATAGACCATATCTAGGCCTTCTCTTTCTATCGTGTTATAGTTTTGTTCTGAGTCGGATACCTTTCTACTTGAAAATTCTATTGGGTGATCCAAGTCCCCCACACCTGGCTGCACCAAGATAGCTCCAAGTGTTATGGCTGATGTGTCTACATGTACGTGGAATGTCTTCTCCCAATCTAGAAATACTAATATTGGCTTGGTGACCATCTTTTCCTTTAGGGTATCCAAACCATGTTGGCACTCATCGTTCCACTGAAACTTTGTATCCTTTCCTAGCAGCTTTTCCATCGGTGCAGTTATCTATGCATAACCTTTGATAAATTTCCTATAGTAAACTGTGTGTCCCAACATCGCTCTTAGCTGACGGACTATTTTTGGTAGTGGTAAGTTAACAATGACTGTGATCTTTGCAGGATCTACTAATAAACCTTGTTTTCATACCATATGGCCCAATAGTATCCCAAACGGTGTTCTGAATATGAATTTATTTATATTCAGTGATATATAACACTGTCTGCATCTTTCCAACATTAACCATAAGACTTCTACATGGTATTTCAACAAACTGTAGACTATCCAATCATCTAGGTATACTTCAAGAAAATGGTGGATGAATTCCTTAAACGCAACAATCACTACTCTGGAAAAGATTTATCATGCATTCTTCAGTCCAAATGGCCTAACTGTGTACCGATAATATCCCCATTCTATCACAAACATGGTCATGTATCTGTCTTCTTGTGCTATCTTGATATGATGGTAGCCTGAGAATCCATCAGTGAATGAGTAGTCTTCATGTCCTCCTACGTTCTCTAAAACTTCATCCATGAAGGGTGTATGGAATGGGTCATGTAGGCATGCATCGTTCAACTTCCGCAAGTCGACGCATATCCTAATCCCTCTTTGTTTCTTGTCTTGTATTACCATCGGGCTTATCCATTCTGATTCTTCAACCAGTTCTATGATGCCAGCTTCTAGCATCCTATCAATCTCAGCTTGTACTTTTTGCTTATATATGGGGTTCAGTCTATATGGTTGTTTTTTTATTGATCTCACTTCTGGTCTAAGTGGTATCTTCATCTCTCCTAGCTCTCCTTCTATGCCCTTCATCTCTGTAAATGTTGTGGGGAACAAGTCGTTGTATTTGTGCAATAGCTTTGTTATGCTTTCCATTGTTTGTTCATCCCAGTAATATCTAATGTTGGCCATTTTTGGATGCTCAGCATTCCCAATATTGACCTTCTTTACTTTGATCGATGCGGAAATAACTTTTGATTCTATAGGTGGACCTTCCACTTCTCTTTCTCCTTCTTCTTCTTCAATCTGAATATCATGCGGATCATCTTCATCTGGTGCATCCTCTTGCACATGGTAACATGACAGAAGTTCTTTAAATGTTTGTTTGTTCCACTATTGTTCTTCTGTGACCATTTCAACTTCTAGATCTTTGATGAATATCACTCCTCTTATCTTCTTCAGTGCGGCATCTATGTTGGGGTTCTCAGGCTCGAATGAGAAAGTGACTGTAAAATTATGTTGCAATGTCATCTAGGTCGTAGTTCCTTTACGCAATTCCTGGTCTTTATACCAGTTTGTTGGTATGACCTCTAGAGTATGTATAAAATGATGAGGCCATTCCTTTGGAGGTGTCATTTTCCATAGTGTTCTACACTCCTCCAAGTTCTCTGCTAGTTCTCCTTGTCCATCATACTTCTATTGTTTGTTGTTTTTTCATTCTGCGTCGAACCTTATGCACATTAACTGCTTGCATTGGTACCAGTATGTGATTGTCTCTTTGTGTGTGCCCCACCATCGTGCAGGTGTGGCCTTGAGTGCTAGATCAAGTAATAACAGACTCTAGTTCTCTAATACTTCATCTTCATACTACGATAATAATGTCTCCATGTCGTTTAATCTGTGGAAACTGGGTGGTTCTCTAATTTTTGTGCCTACCCATCTTATGACACGGTCTATTCATGCACATCTCCTCATGGATACTTCATGTATACTTTGTTTCCAATTCTCTAAACCAGTATCTGAATCTGTTGCACAAGAAGTGATTCTCCACCAATTGAGTATCATGTCTGCAGTTGGGTGTATGTAATCCTCATTGCACATAGTTATTTTGTACAACTAGACGATTTCCTCTAGGTCCAAAAAAGTAGGTTCTGTGAACCTCTCTCCTTCTAATAGGTCTATTGGTGCAATGACCCTGTATTATCCTGACTCAAATGTCATTTGTCTGGTCTTTAAGTTGATTATGGCCTGGTTTTCAAATGCCCAATCTAGACCAAGAAATGTGGGGTAAGGTGTTGTGTCATCCACTATTTCAATGACTTCAAAATCTTCTTTAGTGTGCACTCAATCTAGGTCTACTGTCACTCCTTTCAGTCTGCCTATCAGTAGGACTCTGTGTTGGTTCACCAGTTTCAATTGAACAAGTGAATATCCTAATGTGGGCTCTCCCATGCATTGCCATGTCTTCTTTGGTAGTACATTAACTTTAGATCCTAGATCTAGTATAATGTCTCCCATATTGAAATCTCCGATGTTGGCATTCAGTCTAAATTCCCTACTTGTTCTTCTTCTTGTGTGTAGGTGATTGACAGTTTTTGGTTTTAGCTTTTCTTCCATCTCGAGGCTACATTTTTCTAGTATGTTTTGCAAGATTTTCATAGATGATGGATCACTTAATACCTTTACACATGATTGCAAAAAAAAATTGATTTTACTTACTTGGCCCATGGAATGTATGGTATGGTCCAATAGTGGAGGCATTTCTTATTCAGGTGCTTCCTTTCTTTGTTGTGTAGTTGAAGTCATCACAATATATTCCTTCTAAAATTCTTGTCGGGCTTGCTTAAATATCTCCTTTTCCTTCTGCGCATCGAATTGCTTACTTGGTTCGACTTTCTTTTTCACCCATTGATTTTGTGATGGCACTTGTCAAAAAGTGTCATCCCATGTTTTATATCCTCCACGAGTAACTATATTAATTTTCCATCCTTCATCCCTTGCTTCGTTGGAAATCCATTTAACATTCAGGTTGTTCTGATTCCTCTTTTCCTGAATCTTTACTAGTAGTGTCAGACATTCTTCTGTATCGTGGTCCGATGCACAACAATACATACAGGTTGTTGGTGGAAGTGGGCATTCCCTTGTGTAATGTCTCGGTTGTTAATAATTGTGACACACCATTGGTCCTCTACCTCATCTGAAACCTCCTCTTGCTCATCCTCCACCTTTGTATCCTACTCGATCTCCTCTCGGCACATTATACAGAGGCGCCTGATTATACTGTGTGGTATTATACTGAGGTTGTGTCATGTTGTATTGCGGTTGCACGTTATTATATGGTTGTTGCACACTATTATACTGTTGTTGCACAGTGTTGTATGGAGTTGGACCTTGATTAAATTGTGGTGTGGCTTGCCTAGTCATTATTTCTACCTGCACTCTATATGCATCTGATGTCCTTTTTCGCATCAACTCCATAGTTCTGCAATCTTTGTCATCGTGGCCCATTGAATTGCAAAAGGTCAAATATGAGATCTTCGAGACTGTCTGGTATTTTTGCATCATCGTGCAGTGATAAGGGTCATGACCCAGTTTCTTGTAGATTTCACACCATAGTCCTTATGTTGGTAGTGGATTTGGCATTCCTTCTTCCATATACTACGCGAATGTTGGGCATTCGTTCTTGTGGTGTCCTTCCATCATGCATGTGGTACACCAAATAGATTATCATTTATCCTTGTTCTTATTCGGGTTCAACTGAAACGTTAAGTTCTTCAAGTCCTCCTTCAGTTCTACAACAGTTGGGTTTGTCTATTGATACTGATTTTCTTCCAGCTATAAGGCTGCCTGCATAGCTTCTGCCTACATTTGGAACTTTTGTTGTCACAAAGGGTATTTTAAGTGTGGTAACAGTGAATTGAAAAATAAGTGTCTATGATGCATCTCGGTCATGAGAGACTTTAACTTTCCCTTCAGTTGCTTGAATCTCTGATCAATCTCCC
This sequence comes from Picea engelmannii, assembly GCA_009831015.1. Taxonomy (NCBI): domain Eukaryota; kingdom Viridiplantae; phylum Streptophyta; class Pinopsida; order Pinales; family Pinaceae; genus Picea; species Picea engelmannii. The sequence goes on from ML789356.1 coordinate 212,877, forward strand.
ATATGGATTCTCCTGGTTTATGTCTTATTTTGATCATCTCAATCATGTATCGATCCTCTCAGCTCATCTTTTGGAACTAATTTATCAGTAGCTTCTTAATGTCTGCTAGTGTCCTTCTCATCCCAAGGGAATTGTTTGCTTCTAAACTCATGTACCAGTCTAGTGCACGGTCTCTTAGCGTAATCGCTAACTGCACAAATTTGGTATCTTCATAAGTGATCTATTTTTCTTCCCAAATATTTTCACAAATGAACAAATGTTTTTCAGGGTCTTCTGTTTCTTCTCATCAAAATTCGAGTAACCTAATGGTGGGATCGTGTCCTGCCATTTTGAAGGTTGAACTACTACCCCTGCATGGTGTAGATACCTGACTAGTATTTCCTGAACTGGCTCCTCCATTTTTTGTTCCTTGCGTAGATGTACTTCCTTCTGTCTGACTACTTCTAAACTTCGGTTGTCTAAACGGTGGTGTTCTCTTTGGTGTATTAGTCTCACATGGGTTTATGGGTTCCACACTGACATTAATATGGATAGGATTGTTGCCTTATCTTCTCATTCTTGGACCTCTCATCTTCCTCGCATACGTTACGTGCAGTATTTTCTCAATTTTCTCCACAACTCGGAGATCCTCTACCTCTTCCTCATCACTCACCAAGCCTTCCCTCGCGGCTACGGCTCTCTTCTTGTTATTCACCTTGTATTGGTAGGGTACTCTACTACACGTCTTTCCAGTTGTCACCATGATCTGCTTAATTTGGTTGTCGTCCATCAAGATTAGGTCCAAGGGTTCTTCTTTATTGCCCTTATCCTTTCCTCCTTCCATTTCTCCTCTTTTTGTCAATGCTTCCCCCATGCACACAGGGAAATTTAGTTGTTTGATTCCATTTTCATTACACCTTTGTTATATAGAAATATCTTAATCAAAGTATAGAGTGATCAAATGTACCTTCCTCGAAGTCCCCATAGAAACTATTGCTCCACTACACTATACGACTTCATTGTGTCTACTGCAAACTCTGTGATAAAACCTACCACAATACTATCAAGCCAAAAGTCTATTGTGCAGGTGAACTTGTTGTTCGCCTGCTAAAGCTGCTCAATCTATACTGGGGTCCACTCTAGCTGTTGAATCCAGTTCGTTGTGTGGTTATCCTTCAACCTTAGTATCCACTCATGTAATATATGCAGAAAATCATAGAAAAAGACTTCGTGTAAATCAGTAAACATGTATTTCTCAAGGTATTTGTGAGGTGTTAGTCTAAGGTTTCTATTGTCTTTTTGTGCAAACTCTAGATCCTTAGTTCTTAGCCAAGTTTCTATCTCTACTTTTGTGGGATTTCACGGCCTCAAAACTCCCTCCTAATGCCTCATTGGTCTCTTCCCTAACCTTTTCTTAATCTTCTTCCGATAGATCTTCGAGTTATCTTCTCTACTCAATCCTCTCATGTTCCTACCGACGGCAACGAAAAAATTTGTTCGTTACTTCTCTCCTATACTGTATGAGTTTATTGACCCAGGGTTCATGTCTATTCGGGTTTCCAACAAAGCCTCTAAAACTATCGGCCCTCCTGGTAAACCAAAAGGAAACGCAGCACACAAAATGCACTGCACAGTCTCACCCAAGATAGCTTTAATGGGTGGTTGTAATACTCAGGTGTTTACAACCTAGGATTGAGTGTGAGATAAGTGAGCTAAATATTGAACCATTATTATGACTTGTAAATGCAACATATTGTTATTCATTATTTATGCAGTAGATCCATAGTCTTATTCCATTAATATCGCAAAAGCACTAAACAAGCCATAGAATAACTCATTCATTCAACACAATAATAAAGGCTTCAGACAATAAGATATGCAAAAATTCATCACATAAAATAGATGTTCATGTGGTTCACCCCCTCCTGGGGCTGCGTCCACAAATATTTGGCTCTCATCTCTTTTATTATATTATGTTCGCATCTATAGCATCGTGCGCTTACAACTTCTCTCAATCGGGTGAGATCTATATGAGGCGGACTAGATCGCACCAGTCTCCACGGCCTACGATCTAACCCTCAATATCTACCCTCACTCATCCTCTCTATCTCAACAGCTTATACAAAATAGGTCTTATAGAAAAACATTACCTATCGCATAAACTCATGTGTAGCTACAATAATTAGAACCGAACAACAAAAATCCAACCCCTATGATACCTACATATCACTATTTATACATTTTAGGCTCTTCAGCCATTTACAATACCTTACCAAAACCCTAACCCTACCGTAGTTAGGTCTTCCTCCCATGCATGCATGTTGTTCTTCCTTCCAGTTGTTTCTTTCCCTTGCATGTGCGTGTGTTGTTCTCTCTTCCAGTTGTCGCTTTGCTCATGCATGCTTTCTTTCCTAAAAATGCCATGCTTTTCCACTTTGGCCTTTGGCCTGCCTCCAATAGAATGTTTTTTGCAACTTAAGTATATTTATTTCCTATGTGTATGAGCTCTGATATGTTCTTTATTGATCCTGTCTTGTGCAAGATCATGGTGAATATTGAAGGTTTTGGAAACCCTCCTAAGTATTCTCCTTTCCCTTTCCTATCCTTATGTCTTGGTTGTGCTTTGGGTGAGACTTCTTCTCTTTGGAGGAGATGAAAATTCCAATGCTCTAGACTAAATGGTACCTTTTGTTGGTAACCTGAGAAGGACTCTGGTCTAATCAACTCCGCGCCAACAGTGACAATGTGTTCTAAGGTATGTTATTTAAAGGGAATCTTACCATTTTTTCTATAACTTTTTTTCTAGAATGAATGAGATAGAAAAACATGTATGATATTGAGAAGACATATCAAGGTGCCTGTGGTAAACATTTTAGATTTTGGGTCATTTTATTTTTGGAGATACACTATGCGGAAGATAGGGTGTTTGACAGGTGTTCTGCGAAAAATTGTCATAACTTATTCATAGAGGATCCAAATTCTATGATAGCAATTGCATTGGAAATATTAAAGTTCGTAGTATGTTTTGTGTGAGTTTTAGAACCCCATATTAAATATTCATTGCATGGCATGCTCTACAATTTTTATCTCCAAAATAAGCTAGAATTCATCAAGGTCTACCATTTTCGTTATAACTCCTTTTCAGGGACGATTCAAGGACTGAAACTTGGATAAATTTTAGGGAAAATATTGGATAATATTGGGTACAAGTTTTATACCTTCGATCATTATAGGTACGGATTTATTCTTGTTGAAAGTAAGGGTTTGGGACTAATCCAAAAACTAGTCCCATGAAACTAAGGTAAATTTTGATGAATATGCTATTATGTTTTTATTGAAGATAAAGAAGGTATGAGTGTCTGTGATCTATTTCACAAGGTATGTTACAAAATAATAGGTATGTTTTATATGAATTTTGAAGGTTATGTCTTGATGTTATGATACATGCTTGAGTCATTTTTTGTATATTTGATCATATGCTTTGAGGAACATCTTGGATGTATGGTATATGTTTGGTACATGGTTTGAGGAATATTTATTGAGGCATATTGTTGGTACATATATTGGATATATTGACATATATCTTTGGCACATATTTGAGATACATATATTGATGACGTTATAGCACATGTTTGAGACATACCTTGTTATATGGTGAGAGATGCTCTTGGTGATCTTGGCACATGATCTATGTCATTGGATCTGATCAATGGCAGTGACAGGTTGATGATGGTATATCATTGATAGTGACAGTGATAGTGACAATGGTAGTGACAGTGACAGTGAAAGTAGAAGTGGAAAGTTGAGTCTACGTTTATATTTTAGGGTGGAAGGAAGGGGAAAGGAAAGGGGGTTGTAGTCTCCTTATAGTTGGGGTCACAGAATACATGGAGTTGTAGCTTCCTTCAGGTTGGATCCTGTAAATCACAGGGTCGTAGCCTCCTTCCAGTTGGACCTAGAGGATTCATGAAGTTGTATATTCCTTCAGGTTGGATCCTATAAACAAGGTTTGGAGCCTCCTTCCAGTTGGTTTTGGAGAATTTGGAAATTGGTGCTTCCTATGAATGTAATCTTCTGAAATATAAGAAATAATTATGTGATTTTCTCCCATTTGGGTTTTCACGTAAAAATATCTTGTGTATTGTGTATGATGTGATATTATTGAATGGTACTTATTATAGTTATATATTCATGAAATGTTAAATGAAGGAATAAGTGATAATTTGGTGTTTATATATTATGGTTAAAAGTGGAAAAAATTGCATAATACTTATTCACCCCCCCTCCTAGTATTCTAACAATTGGTATCAGAGCGAGTCCTTTAGAAAATAGTCTAATCATTGGAAGGAAGAGCATGGAGTATGCTAATATTGGAATACAATAGGTTGATGGACAAAACTATGCCTTATGGAGCAAAAGGATGAAAACATGTGTACAAGCACATGGATTTGATGTCTAGAAAGCAGTAGTAAATGGATACAAATCCCCTGCCACTACCCCAATAGATAACGATGGATAGAAAATTGATGAAAACAACTCAAGGGATAAAAATTATATTTTGAGTGGCATGATTGAGTCAGTACATGTCAAGGTTATGCATTGTGACTCTGCAAAGTATCTTTGGGACAAACTTCAAAACATTTAGGGAGGAGATTCCAAATTTAAATCCACCAAGCTTAAAACTTATATAGATCAATTTGAACAACTGAAAAAATGAAGGAAGATGAAGATATTGCATCATTTTTTCTGTGACTCGTTGATGTGACAGTAAATTATATTAAAGGATTGGGAGAAGAAATTAAATAACCAGTCATTGTTCAAAAGGTACTAAGGTCTCTTCCAATGATATTTGATCCAAAAATTTGAGCCATAGAAGAAATAACATATCTTGCCACATTGAGAATGGATGAGATACATGGGATACTTATAGCTTATGAAATGAGAACAGAGCAGTATAATCTGCCTAGGAAGGCAGCAGATTTCAAGGAATCCAAGAAGACAAAGAAGAATAAACAAAATCCAAAGTTAAATTGCAAATGCAACGATGATTTAGGTGAACATGAAGAAATGGAAAACTTTGTAAGGAAATTGAAGAGAGGAACTGACAAGTAAAAAGGTATGATTCCCTTAATATGCTTTAATTATGGTAAATTTGGTCATTTTCCTTCTAAATTTCCTTATGCTAAGAACTCATATAGTGATGAAGAAGAAGCTCCCAATAAAGAAAAGAAATATAAAAAGGGAGACAAGAGAAGAAACAAAAATAAATTCTTCAAGAAAAGTCTCTACTCAAAAGAGGACAGTTCATCATCAAATGAGGATGATGATAGCGACAGTGACTCAAAAAATGTACTCTTTATGGATTTTAAAAATAATGAAGAGGATTATGAAGAAGAAGGTGAATTGGATCTCAGAGTAGAACTAATAAGTGCCTTAGATGAGATAAAAAGAGAAAGGAAGAAAAATAAACCATTCAAGGGAGAATTACTCAAGATAAAAGAGGGTTCTCAAAGTCCTAACTCTGAAGAAGATAAGAAGATTATTTTCAACCTAAAATTCCAAGTGAAAGAAGCCAAAAGGATTGAAGAAATACTCAAAATCTGGCTGGAAGAAAAGGAGAAAGAGAAGGAGAGATTAGAAACTGAAATAGTTTCACTGAGGAAAGAACTTTAGAAAAGAAACATGCAGCAAAACAACACCAAAATACTAGATGAAATAATCAGTGCTAAAAGGCCATACTATGACAAGTCTAGATTGGGATATAGCCAAACTTATATTGAGAAGGGTTTGAGATCTACGATAAAAGAAAAGGAAGAAGAACAAAAGAGTTATGCAGAAGTCATCAAAGGTTCCACCAAGAAGGAAGAATGCATGATTCCAAATAAGAACTCTCGAGAAATTGAGAGAACTCAAGAAAAATATTACAGAAGGATGACACCACCTAGAATATCCAAAATTTAGAATAAATGACCAGCCATGGAAATAAATCAAGAATAAAAATACAAAAGAACAACACCATTCAGAAGATCTCCCAGGTACTAAAATTATTTTATTGTTTTATGTTATTCTTGTAACGATTTTGGGCACAAATCTATAAACTGCAAGGATTATGATAAGAACAGAGGAAACTATGAAGACCACTCTAGAATTAAACATCTCAGAAAGCCTCATGAAGCGTATAATGGAAACTTTAAAAGTTTTGGCTCATTAAATGATGAAGTAGAATGTTATAAATGCAACAATTTTGGACACATGGCCAAATATTTCAAATTAATAGTTCCTCCAAAGGAACCAAAGTAGGATTTCAACAGTCATGAAAAAGAACCATCAATAATTTGGATAAGGAAGTAGAAAAAACTAAATCTTGAAGAATGTTCCATTACTCTACAAGCCCAAATCAAAAGAAGTGATTGGTACATTGACAGTGGTTGTTCAAAGCATATGACAGGTGAAAAGTACAAGTTTGTAACTCTAAAGAAAGAAAGAGATGGAATAGTTTCATTTGGAAATGATAGCTCATCCAAAATTACAGGGAAAGGCACGGTCAAACTTGGAAGCAAAGATGCCATGGAAAAAAATGTCCTACTTGTCGAAAATATAAATCATAATCTTCCAAGTGTGAGTCAAATGTGTTACCAAGGACATACACTTCTATTTAACTCAAATAAATGTGATATAAAAAGAGAAGGATCTAGAAAACTTGTGGATACAAAAGTAAGTACTCCAAACAACATGAACATATCAAATGGGTAAGGAAAATGAAATTTGGCTTTGGCACAAAAGAATGGGTCACATGAACTTTGACAATTTGGTCAAAATTAGGAGAAATGAAGCAATAAGAGAAATGCATGAAATTTCAAATCCATCCAGTACTATGTGCAAGCATTGCCTACATGGAAAATAAACAAGAACTGAATTCATATCAAAAGAATACTCTACAAAAAATCCATTGGAAATTATGCATACTGATATATGTGGACCAATGAGAACAAAAGGACTAAATGGAGAACAGTACATCATGCTACTTATTGATGATTATACAAGAATGACTACAATTTGTTTTCTCAAGAAAAAATCTGAGGCATTCGAACATTTCATAATATTCAAGGAGATGGTTGAAAATGAAATGGATTTGAGAATTAAGTGCTTAAGACCAGACAATGGAGGTGAATTGAGACCAAAATAATTCATGGATTTTTGTGAAAAGCATGGAATAAAAATGTATTTCTCAGCAGCTAGGACACCTCTGCAAAATGGATTTGTTGAAAGCAAGAACATAACTATCATAGATATGGCTACAATCATGTTGAAATATTCCAAGTTGAGTAATGTATTTTGGGTACAATCAGTGCACACATTTGTTCATATATTGAACATAGTAATGCTCATAAATAACAGTGAAAAAACTCCATATGAATTATGGAAGGGAAGACCAACAAACGTTAATCATTTTAGAGTATTTGGAAGCAAATGCTACTTAAAGAGAGAACATGATAGAGTTGGAAAATTTGATTCTCGAGTTGATAAAGGCCTATTGGTTGGATACTAAAGCAAACATAAGGCATACAAATGTTACAACTTAATACTCAACAAGATAGTGGAAAGAATAAATGTAAATATTGATGAAACATAGGTGTTGAAGATCAAAGGAGAAAGAAAAAATTCTAAAGAGAAGGAAGTATAAGAAGAACCAAAAGAAGAATAGGTAGAAGAAGAAGAAGAATAGAAAGAAGAGAAGTGGTCAAAAGAATAAAAAGAAGAAAATGATCAAAAAAAAATTCATATACCTTCCAACACACATGACTGTCGAGTTCAGAATAATCATCCAACAAAAACAAATTATTGGAGATAATAATGCAGGAGTAGAAACTAGAGGAAGCAAATGGGTATGTATACCATAACAAATACATCTAACATTACTATCCACAATTGAACCCAACATATTTGAGGAAACCATCAATGATGAACAATGTATTAAGGCCATGGAAGAAGAATTGAATCAGATAGAGAAGAATGAGACGTAGGAATCGGTTCCAAGACTTAATGACAAAAATGTCATTGGTACAAAATGTGTCTTCAGAAACAAACTAAACAAAAATGAACATGTAACCAGAAACAAGGCAAGGTTAGTATGCAAAGGATATTCTCAAGTTAAAGGAGAATATTTTGAAGAAACTTTTTCCCTTGTTTCCAGAATGAAAGCAATCAAAATAATCTTGGCCTATGCATGTTCCAAAAGAATCGAAGTATATCAGATGGATGTAAAATTAGCATTTCTAAATGGAAAATTAGAAGAATAATTCTACATTGAACATCTAGAAGGGTTTCTACAATCAGAGATAAAATATTGTGTTTGCATATTGAAGAAAGCTCTGTATGGCCTCAAGCAAACCCCTAGAGCCTGGTATTCAATATTGAACAAGCATTTATAGCAACAAGGATTTAGAAAGGGTAATGCATATAGAAATATTTACGTAAAGGTTGATAGGGACAACATACTTATCATTGAAGTATATGTGGATGATATTATCTTTGGAAGTGATGATGGCACGATGAGTAATAAGTTTTCCCAAGACATGCAGAATGATTTTGAAATGTCACTACTTGGTGAATTGACTTTATTTTTGGGACTTCAGATATCTCAGCTAGATGAAGGTATTTTCATTTCCCAAACCAAGTACATCAAATAAATGTTGAAGAAGTTCAGAATGGAAGATTGAAAACCCATAAGTACTCCTATGGTGACTGGTTGCAAGTTGAGTAAAGATGATGAATCTAAGGAAGCATATTAGAGAATATATATATCAATGATCAGAATATTACTCTATGTGACAGCCTCAATACCAGATGTAATGCAAGCAATAGGACAGGTTTCCATATTTTAAGTAGTACCAAAGGAAACTCATGTGTTGGCAGTAAAAATAATCTTCAGATATCTTAAAGGAACAACAAAGTTTGGATTGTGGTATCCAAAAGGGAATGAGTTGAATATGGTCACTTACGTAGATGTAGATTGCACAGGAATCACTAATGATAGAAGAAGTACTAGTGGAGCATCCTTCTACTTAGGTGATTGTATGGTATCCTAGTTAAGTAAGAAGTAGTCATTGGTATCATTGTCTATAGAAAAAGTATAATATATTGCAGTAGAAACATTTTTTACTCAAGTCCTATGGATGAAGAAAACCCTACAAGACATACAATTAAAATATGATGAGCCCATATCTATACTCTGTGACAATACCAGTGCTATAAGAATCTCCAAGAATCCAGTGATGCATTCCAAGACCAAACACATTTCGATCAAATTTCACTTTCAGTGGGACCAAGTTACAGAAAAGAATATCAAATTGGAGTACGTTGGGACAAAGGAACAAATTGCATATATATTCACCAAACCTCTCACAAGAGAGACATTTGAGTATCTTTGACAGAAACTTGGAGTAGTTTCTGCTCCACACTAATCTACACGTCATTTTGAAAATAAGACAGGGGAAGAGAAATCATTTGTGAAGAGAAGATTGTTGAATGATTGATGTCATATTAGTCAATAAAGGAACCTTAATATGAATGATTTTTATATATGTCAGCGGTTTACATAATCATGAAGAATCAATGGATAAAATGCACTGGAGGATAAAAAGAACAAAAGTAGGAGAGAAAGTTCGAAATCATGAAGACTAGGAAAGATTTTGTCAGAAGAAGGTATATTGTCAAGGGGAGTTACCATTTGTCATTGATGTCAAAGAAGGAGAAAAATAATAGAATCATGAAGGCAAGGGGAGCACATGAATACGAGGGGAGCATGAATGTTTCCATCAATTCCAAAAGGGGGGGTTGTTGGAAAATTGATTGTCATTGATGTCAACTTTGAAGAAGTCTACAAGAATCCCATAGGTGTGGTCATGAAGCCCAAAGTTGTTTAAAGAAAAAGAGGATGAATAACATTGTAAATTCATGCATAAACCTCATATATGGATAGTCCTCTTCATGATGTTTCCAATGGTATGTGGTACACCATATGTTTCCTCATTGTTGAGGAGATATGCCATGTTGAAGATGGAAGCCCTGAAGTATGGTTAAGAATCCCTAAACAGTTGTAACAAGAAGTGACAAGTCGACCAAAAATTAATTAAAAGAATAAAAATTGTTGAAAACAATAAGTTACAATTCAACCCCATTAAAATGAATATTAAAATAAATATTAAGTATATTGTTGATAAAGACGGCCTCAATAGAATAATCATTAAAATTTAAATTGAATTTTATTTGGGTCAAGTCAGCCCTAAAAAGAGGGTGTCGGATATAGTATAAATAAGGAACCTAGGAGTTCATTTGTAAAATAAAATCAAGATATTTGTATATAAGGTAACCAAGGATATATGAGGTGAATTTCAGAGGGAATATGAAGTGAAGAAGGGAGAAATTCCAAGGGAGGATGAAGTATTGTGATGATGTATTCTAAGGTATGTTATTTAAAGTTCATCTTAGCATTTTCACTATAACTTTTTTTATAGAATGAATGAGACAAATAAATGTGTATTTTTTTTATAAGACATTTCAAGGTACCTATGGTAAAAATTTCAGCTTCTAGGTCGTTTTATTTTTGTAGATACATTATGTGGAAGATAGGGGTTTTGACTAGTCCTGAAACTAGTGTCAAACAGGCATTCTAAGAAAAATAGTCATAACTTATTCATAGAGGATCCAAATTATGTGAGACCAATTTCATTGGAAATATTACAGTTCATAGTATTCTTTGTGCTATTTTCAGAATCATATATTAAATATTCAGTGCATGGAATTATCTACAAGTTCTCTCTCCAAAATATGACAGAATTCAGCAAGGTTTGTCATTTTTGCTATAACTCCTTTTTAGGGACGATATAAGGAGTGAAACTTGGAGGAATTTTAGATAATATATTGAATACAATTGGGTACAATTTTCAGACATTCAATCATTACATGTATTGGGTTATTCTTTTTTAAAGTTAGGGTTTGTGACTAATCCAAAAACTAGTCCCACGAGACTAAGGTAAAGTTTGATGAATATGATATTCTCTTGTTTTTGAAGATGAAGAAGGTATGAGTGTCTATGATATGATAAACCAGGTCTATTACAGAATCATAGGTATATTTTTATATGAATTTTGAAGGTTATGTCTTGATGTTATGATACATGCTTGAGGCATGTTTTGGAGATTTGGGCATATGCTTTAAGGAACATCTTGGATGTATGGTATATGTTTGGTACATGGTTAGAGGAATATATATTGAGGAATATCATTGGTATATATCTTGATATATTTGCATGTATCTTTGGCACATGTTTGAGATACATATCTTGATGATGTTATGGCACATGTTTGAATCATACCTTGGTATGTGGTGAGAGATGTTCTTGGTGATATTGGCACATGACCTATGTGAGTGGATATGATCAATGGTAGTGAAAGTTTGATGATGGTATATCAGTGACAATGGAACTAAAAGTGACAGTGAAAGTAGTAGTGACAGGTTGAGTCTACATTTGTATTTCAAGGCGGAAGGAAGGGGCAAGGAAAGGGGGTTGTAGCCTCCTTTTGGATGGATCTGGAGAATACATGGAGTTGGAGATTCCTTTAGGTTGGAGTCATATCCTCCTTCCAGTTGGAGCTATAAAATGTAGGAATTTGTAGCTTCCTTCAGGTTGGAGACTCCTTCCATTTCGTGCTAGAGAATTTGGAAGTTGGTGCTTCCTATGAATGTAATCTTCTAAAATATAAGAAAGTATTATGTGGTTTTCTCCCATTTTTGTTTCCAGTTAAAAATATATTGCGTATTGTGTATGATGTGATATTGTTGAATGGTAATTCTTATGGTTATATGTTCATGAAATGTTAAATTAAGGAATAATTGATAATTTGATGTTTACATATTCTGGTTAAAAGTGGAAAAAATTGCATAATATTGATTCACCCCCCTCTTAGTATTCCAACCAGATGAATCGTTTTTTTCAATAATTAGAAGTTTATTTCAGTGTCTATAACATAGGAGAAGATAAAAATATTTAATTTTCCCAATTGAAATTTGAGGGACATTCCCTAAACTGGTGGGAAATCTATATGAAGACACTTAGGCTCAAGGGTGATCACTCAGTAAATAAGTGGGAGATTTTTAATACCCTCATCAATTAATATTTATACCCCATTGGGTATATAGAGGATTAGTGTATCTATTGGCATCACTCTAGGTAGAGGCAAGGGTAAAGTGTGCATGAGTTCACCACTGAGTTCAGAAAATGGTGATTATGTTGGGTATATATCCCAAGAACCCAAACATAATCCTAAAGTATCTCGGGAGTCAACATAATCATTTACATAAGAAATTAATTATCTTTAAACCTAATATAATTGATTAGTATTTTGTGAAATCATAGTACCTGGAGAACATATGCAATAAAAAGGGACAACCAAGTGGTTCCAAATAGAAAGACACCAAGATGCTTCAAGGATGGGAAGAAGAAGTGGAAAGGAAAGGAAAATAACATAATATCCATTTTATATCAATGCAAGTATCCAAACAAACATTGTAATATCGATGGTAACATAGAATATGAGAGTTGGAAGCTACATACAAAGGTGATTCAAAAGAACCATAAGAAGGATTCCAAGAAGAAGAACCTGGTAGCCATTAATTTAGGAAACCAAGTTGATAGAAACTCATATGTAGATGAAAATATTTTCTGTACTACATTTCTAAAGGAGGTGAACCTAACTACCCTTCATCACAAGGAAGAGAAGGAGATGACTAAACTCTTCCATATTAAGATCTAGGTCAAGAATACAAAGGTGGATTCTCTATTTGATTATGGTTCACATTCCAACCTCATAGAAAAATATATGGTAAACAAACTTGGATTGGGAGTTCATGATCATCCTAGCCTATATCCATTGGGATGAGTAAATAAGGATGAAGAGTTGACGGTCACTAAACATTGCCCCAATTAGGTTTTGAATTACTCCAAATTCCAAAATCCATACATAAAAAAGTATGAAAGTGAATATCAATAAAATATCAAATTCATTATAATCCCAATGAGATAATATTATCACTGATATATGTCATAGGAAATTGGAAATCATTTATAGTATATGCCATCAGATTTAAGAGATCATTGGAAATTTTTAACTTGAATTTATCCCACTTTGAACTCATGAATTAGTGACTTGGTCACTCACCTACAATTTCACGATCGAAATAATCACTAATCCAAAAATATATCACTCGCCCACACCACTTATGGTTGCAAAAAATTCACTCACCTACACCTAGTGGTGAACTCATGTGTGCACTCACCTAACAACAATGTGGACTGAAAATTCCTCATTTACACCTCTTATCAAGTATGTGTACTAGATATGCTTCGATTACTTGTTTTATGTTTCCTTTTTTTTTTCAGTCTTATCAAACCTATCCACCATTTGAAACCTTGGACATATGAGTGAAACCCTATCCAACATAGGAATAAAAATAATCATTTCAATGCATTACCTCAAAACCATGTCAATTCTTGGTAACATGATAGTTTTGCAAATTGCAGTTGCCAAGAAATGTTGTTTTTTATTTAGATAGTAGTTAGTGTAGGGAATGTTACTTGATTGATAAAGAATGATTATTTTTAGTGAAGAATATTAATCAATTTTCTTGATAACATAAATGCTTCCTCACTACCTATCCAAGTGTCGATTCCTAATCGCATTCTCATACCATTCCCTATATTCCATACAAGCCACTAATATATCAAAGGAAACACTAGAACCATTACCTTCCAAATTACAAATGCATTTACACATTTATTGAATAGAGAATAAATCTAGTCTTCCACAAAGTTAGTATCTATGTATTTTTGGACCATCACTAAACACCATAAACCTTTACCTTTACCCTAGCCACCTAGATCTTTGTGACTTGCAATGTCCTACCATTTCACAAAACCAGACCCTTTTTTCTCTATAATTCTTAACCACAATAAACTAAAATTAATTCTATAAATATTTTGTAATACTCCGTTCAGGATGTAGAAAAGGAAAATCAAATAAATATGAATAACCTCAAGGGTATATTTTTAAAAAATGATCCTTCCTAATAAAATAACAAACCATTCATTTGAGAATATTTTTTATACCATCCTCTTAATTTTCATTTTAATAACCTTTGAAATGATTTTTTTTTTGTAAGTGAGTTTAAGAACCTGTATTGCTAAAGGGGGGTTATGATACAAAAAAGGGGAACTCCCTGGTCTGCCAAAAAGGAAACTAATCTAGAGGTTCCCGAGTTTCATTTTCTTAAATAGGCAAGGGGTAGGACTCGACTGCCACCAAATCCATTTTTTGACAGTATAAGCACAACAAACTTGAAAAGGATAACCAAAATAATAGTAACAGAAGCTGAGATTGACATAGGATTGACCCGACTGACTTGAAAATAGACTGACCAGACACTAGTCCAGGATGATGATATGTTTCTTTCCTTCATCCAACTGGCCCTTATTCTCCTCATTTTGGGGGATCGTGCGAGTCTTTTTTATATGTGTTGGTGCTCCATTCCGGTTGGTTGGCGTGATGTCCATGTGATGGGCGTAGCATGGGTAGAGGTGGAATTGAGCATCCAACCACTCCAGCTTGGATTTCGGGTCTGTCTCGACCTCAGTTAGAAGTTTGGTAATGGTTTCTAGACTGCTAAGGCACCTCAAGACTTTGTTCAGAAGTTTTGTGTGTTCCTTGTTGTTCTCTCTTCTAGCGTACTCCCTCTCCAAGATCACTTTTTCAATAAACATCTTTGTTTGCCATGCCATAGCCACCATTTTGTGGTAGAGGGTTTCCCTGGGCTACGTGGCTCCTGAGTCAGTTACCCAATCCACTTTTTGAGCCAGAGAATCCCATTTTTTTCCCTTGCACTTTTCGTTGATTGCCTTCTCCAGTCGGGTGATGGTTTCATTTCCTTTCGGTGCAACCAGAGTATGAAAGGTTCCCTCCACATATTTTGTCACCTTCTCCATCTTTGAAACCCACCGAGGATTGTTCGGAGTTCCCTTCCCCTGGGGGTTTCTTTTTTTGTTCGTTCGCTTCATACGCACCATCCTATCTGGCCTATGGTTGCTCCTTTGTTGCATTCTCAACCTATTTCTGTCTACCCGGGGGTTCCTCCTTTCCCTTCCCATGTGTCTTTTCGTAGCCTCTACAATTGTGCTCTTCTATTTTCCTTTCTTCCTATTTTTTATTCTCTTATCAAAATTTCCCTGTTGCAGGCTTGTCCTTCCAATCATGGTCTGCCCATAGAGGTGAAACTTCCCGTCCTTTTTCCCCATCATGGTACGTATGATCATGATGACTTAATCGTTATTCTTGTATTGTCCCTTTCCCCTACTTGTTTGATATCCTACTGGACAATTCCCCGTACCTAGTCCTTGGCATGGTGGATCGATACTGGTCTATGTCAATCCCTCTTGCCTTATGTCATTAGTTGCTTGTTGTTTGTTGTCGATACTTTCCCATGGGCTTTCCCTGCAAATCTTACTGTTGACACGACCTTGTTGTCATACCCTCACCTGTTGTATAATTTGATCTGGCATTGTGATTGGTAGTTGACTGTTGGGCAGTCATATCCTACATGGGTCCTTCAAGCCTTTCATTGGGCCTTTCCTTGCCCTCCTCGATGTGACCTTCCTTGCTTAAGTTGTTGTCTCGGTCTTTTGTCGCTAGTTGGGTGTAGTCCATTCTAAATTGTCCTTGTGGGATGTTGATCCAGGTAGTATCTATTTCCGGTCCTTCCTTTCTAACCCCCTCGTTGGAAATTCTATCTGCCAAGCCATTTGTTGACCTGTCTACCCAGCGCAAGTCCACAATGTTAATCATTTGTAGATGCTCCTAGATTTTTTGTAGGGAGTGTGCCAAGCACTAGTGTTTCTGAACCTTTCCCACTATGGTGTCATTTTGGAGTCTCTTCACCATGTTGATGACCAGGGTGGAGTCACCTTCCATGATAGTGTTGGTCATCCTTTATCGACTTAGAATTTCGAGACCGAGCTCCATGGCTCCAAATTCTTCTGCATTTTTGGTTGAGTTTCCCAAGATCTCAGCATACAACTGGATTATGTTACCCCCACTATCTCTGATCACCCCTCCCATTCCTTTCATTCCTTGTTTTCCTTTTGTCACCCCATCAAAATTTAACTTAAGGAACCATTTCGGTGGAGGTGTCCAGTTACGCTCTCCTAATTGGAGTTGCGGTGGCCACCCTACCTGTGTGTTGTTGCACCCATTTTTTAGGTGAAAGGTTTCTAGGATTCAGGAGTCCTAGCATGTGAGTTGTTCTCTTTCATTCTGGCAGTTGTGGCTCTGTACCATTTCTCAGATTTGTGAGATTATTGCTTCCTTGAGTTTCCCTTCTGGGAGGCTTTCAGTCCTAAAGATGCGTCGGTTCCTTTCTTTCCATATTTCCCATATGATCATCCTTGGTATGACGTTCCAACAGAGGTTTACCATTTCATTTTCATTGTAACTCTCATTCCAGTTATTGATGGTTGCGTTGATGTTACCTCAAGTCCTATTGGACTAGCGGAAGATGCTTTTCGCCCAGTCCCATATCTCAGTTGTGTAATTGCATTTGTCGAGGAGGTGATTGGTTGTTTCTTCTTTCTTTTGATAGAGGTGGCATCGTGATGGGCCTATGAAACCTATTTTCCTTAGGTTTTCCCAGGTTAGAATTCGGTTGTGGAGTACTAGCCATTTGAAAATTTTGATTTTTGGCCACTGGGGGCTACCCCAAATATTTCCCCACTGTTGTGCCCGATCTTCTTGGTCCTGTTCCGTGATGTAATTCTGGGCTTCTTTTAAGTTGAATTCCCCTCCATTTTTCCTGCCCCATCTTAGTTGGTCATCTTATTTTGAGACTACTATTTTCCTTTTCCCCATTTCCTCCTCCACCTCTTTCGTTATTGTTACGATCCAATCTATGTTTTGTGGATTGAGTTTGTCCCAGATCCTCCATCTGTCGCAATCATTTTCTTGTTTCCAGTAGTGATGTATTTTTATTTTTCCTTACATAATCATCTCTTGTTGGAGTTCCTCCCTGTTCGTATTTTCCATTCTTGGTTCCTGTTGCCATGCGTCCTCCCAAAATCTAGTTGTTTTACCATTCCTCACTTCCCAGAAGTTGTGTTTCTGGATCCAGGTTTTGTTGCACTAGGATAGATTCCAGATGGTTAATCCTTCTCTTGTGCTCATAAAACGAATTTGATCTTGTTCATTGATGTCCAGGGCATATTGGCCTTCTAGAGGGTTTCCCACGGTGTTGACTTTTCTTTGACCCATCTCCACCAAAGTTTCACCCTGTAGGCTTCGTTGGTTACTTGAGGGAACCCCAAGCCTCCTTTGCATTTTGGTTTGCAAACCTTCTTCCAGGCCACAAGGGCCCATTTTTTCTTTCTTTCTGCTCCTCGCCATAGGAAGTCCCATTGGATGGCTCTTATTTTTTGGAGTATTCCTTTGGGAGTGGGAAGCACTTACATCATATAGGTCGGAATTGCTTACAGAACCACTTTGGTCAGGACAAGTCTTCCCGCAAGGTTGAGGGATTTGTAAGTCCAGTTTTTCACCATCTCGTTGGGATATTTTTGCATTCAAACCCCAAAAT
The DNA here is from genome assembly GCA_009831015.1 of Picea engelmannii. NCBI lineage: Eukaryota > Viridiplantae > Streptophyta > Pinopsida > Pinales > Pinaceae > Picea > Picea engelmannii. Next base: position 230,532 of record ML789356.1, read on the forward strand.
ATTTTCCAGGTTCCTTTGAATTGTTGGGTTGGTATTGAAGAAATATGTCATGGATTTGGAGTGATCTCTGCTCCCGAGGCTTCCCCAAAATATTCTAATATTCTTTAATATGCTTTCACTTCCTTGACTGTGGGTGTGCCATGGAGTAAGGTGTCATCAATGAACTATTGATGTGTGGAGGTAGGGCAGTTTTTGAAAGGTTTGATGCATGTTATTTCTCCTTCTACAGTTACGCTTTTTATGCTTCTACTGAGTCCTTCCATCATTAGACTGAACATGAAAGGTGATAGTGGGTCTCCTTATCTGATGCCTCTTGAAGGCCATAAGGGTTTGGCTGGGGCTCCATTGATTAACAGCAAGTAAATGGTCATTGAAACTAGGCTGACAATCCAGTTGATCCAGTGTTGCACAAAGCCAAAAGCTTCCAGAGTCTTGACCATATAGTGTCAGTTAATTTTGTCATAAGCCTTTGCTAGGTCAAGTTGGATTATCATCCCCAATCTCCTCTGGGTTTTCAGTGTGTGTATCAGTTCATGGGCATGGATGATGTTGTCCAAAATTTTTCGCCCTTCTACAAAACTCGCATGTTCCTGGGAAATTAGTGAGGGTAGGAGAGGTTTCAGTCTGTTAGCTATGACTTTGGAGATTATCTTGTAAACCACATTGCATAATGTTATGGGTCTATAGCAGTCTGGGGTTCTGGCTTCATTTGTTTTGGGTATTAGAGTAATCATTGTGGCATTTAGCGCTTTCAAAATGGAGGCCGAGCATTTGGAGTCTTCCACCACCCCATAGACGTCATGTTTGACCACTTCCTAGCATGCTTTGAATGATTCCACTATGAAACCATCTGGACCTGGGGCCTTTCCATTAGGCATCTCCTGGACCACTTGGTCAATTTCCTCCTTAGCGATGGGTTTGTTTAGGTTGATATTTTGTTCCTCGGTAACTAGCTTAGGGATGTGTTGAGTTATTCTTTGTATGGACTCTTTTTGGTCTTGGTTGGGTTCCTGGGCTATCCCATGGAAGTGGTTTACCAGTTTATTTTTGATCTCCTTGTGGTACTCTCTCTCGATCCCATTCTGATCCTGAATTTTTAGGATTTTGTTGTGGTTTCTTCTATCAATGGTAGTTCTATGAAAAAACCTTGTATTCCTCTCTCCTTCCTTTAGCCACCTAATTCTAGACTTTTGGCACCATAGAGTCTCTTCCTGTTGGAATATTGCTTCCCATTCCTGGGTCAGTTGGATCTCTTCCTTTTTTTGATCCTCTGTATAGCCCACGTTTATGCATATTTCCTAGAGGTTCCTCATTCTGTCTTCAATAATTATTTTTTCTTGGTTTATGTTTCCAAATATTTCCTTGTTCCACTCCTTGAGTTTATGTTTGATGTACCTGAGTTTATTATAAAGGTTGAACATCCTTATCCCTTGTTTAGTTTGTGGCTCTTGCAACCATTAGTTGATGTTCTCCTTGAAGGTGGGATGTTCAATCCAAAATTTCTCGAATCTGAAAGGCATGTTTTTCTATGTGGTTTGGAAGTTTGCTTCCAGTTGAACTGGTCAGTGATCTGAACCCCCCTAGGGAAGGATGTTGCAGTCTAAAGTTAAACCTTGTATGATGATGGATTCTGAAACCATAAATATGTCTAGCATCGTCGCTATCTGATGTTGATTTATACGTTTGTTGTTCCATTTGAACTGGCCATTACTTGTTTTGATGTCCACCATCTCCATTATGTCAATGAAAGCTGAAAAGTCTTTTGCATCTCTATCTAGTCTCCTGGTGCCTCCTTTTTTCTCCACAAGTGTCGTGATGATGTTGAAGTCCTGGTCCAGGATCCAATGGAGGTTGTTGTAACAGGATTTTAGGTTTTGTAGGTCTAAGAGCATTCTTCTCTTTTCTTCCAACATCTAGGGACCATACACATTAGTGCATAGAATCACCTCTGTGTTACCTATGGTTTGCAAGTTAACTGAAAGTGTGTATCTAGTGGCTTCGGATGCTAGTAGATTCATCACTTATGGGTTCCACAGAGTGAGAATACTTCCTGCCATATTTTTTCCTTCGACAACCAACATCTTGTACTTTCTCCATTATTTTTTGTTGATTTTTTCCATTCTATCTACAGTACACTTTGTCTCTTGGATGAAACAGAGGTTCGGTTGTTCCTTCCTTATTTTGTTTTTAAGGATTCTTTATTTTCGTGGGTTGTTTAGCCCTCTAATATTCCATGCTATAATCTTCATTTAAACATGTGTGGGGGATTTGGGAAAGAGCTTCTTAATCTTACCTTAATTTATCAGCAGAGCTCCTAGTTCATGTAGGGCTACGTTGTTTGATTTCCTGTCTGTCTTCCTTCGTGTCTGCTTGGGTGAGAGTTGTGGTTGTCCCTTACCTTCTTTGATTCCTATGTGTCCTATCTCCCCATGTGTGTGCTTGAGCCCTCTGTATTTTTATTCCTCCCTTAGGAGGAATAGGTATTGGATACGGTCTAGTTTCTCCATTGGTACATTGTCTACACCCTGACTTTTCCATTTCTCCAGTATGTTCGGGAGATGTATTCCTTCCCTTTCCACAATATCTCTAAGGTCGGGATATTTCATTCCTACCTCGCTTGGTGTCATTTTCACGTCTTCATCTTCCTCACACATGGGTGTGTTGGCATCTCTGGTTTCTCTATCCATAGGAGTTGCTCTACCCCCCTACTCCATCTTATTGCTTGGATTGTTTGTGTTCTCATTTGTGGATTGGTCCTTAGCGTATTTGTCTTTTTCCTTTTCCTTTCCTCCTTCTTACCCTTTGTAGGTTTTTTCATGCCCTTATGTTCTAGTCCTATCTTCCAGATTGCTTCTCGTTGGGGCTTTACTTGGTTTCTTGTTTTCCCTGTTTATATGGTTCGGCTTGATAAAACCATCCTCATCCTTCTATGTTTTGGTGTTTTATGCTTCTTGTTTTTTATTGAGAGGGAATTCTATGAATAGTTTTCCATGTTCATGGAATCTTCTGCATCTGAATGGGATCTTCTCGTAATCAATGCTTTGTATCCATTCCTCATCCCTGAATTATAGGCTTATGGCTTGTGGCTTATGGGAGTGCCCCCGAAACATCCACCTCTATGCAGATCCTTGCATAGGAGGTATATCTCCCTTTTATGGTTTCTTTTGATGTCTTCACATATTTTCCAAGTTTGTTCCCCATTTCTTCGAAGGTGGAGGGTATACAGTAGTCTAGCAGCAGATAGTATATTCGCAGCCAGACGGGTACATTCTTGAAGGTTTCTTTCTCTGGGGAGAATTTTTCCTTTCATGGTCGCATGTACAGTCCTGCTGAGGCATGGAAGTATGCCCCCCCCTAAAAGAATTTATCTTTGTCCTCCATATTCATGAACATTGTTGTGAAGAAGCCTCTCAAACTCAGCTGGAGTTCCACTTCCCCGATTGGCTTCCAATGATATTTTATCTAGTTGCACAATGTTCTTTTTGTGGGCCACAAACCCATGAACTTGCAAATTAGTGCATGCATCTTCATTTGGTCCCAGAAGAGTTTTGTTTGTGGGTATCCCAGTATCACCTTGGGTATCGATGTTGTTTTAGGTTTACATGGGTTGTGCCCTTCTACCCCATTGGGGTTTTCTGGTTCTTGCGCTTCATTCTGGTTTCTTTGGCTTCTTCCCCCATGCAATGCCTTTTTTCCGGGTTGCTTTCCTGATTTTTTTCGGTCCTGAACCCAAGGTGCTCGTCACTAGTTCCTTAAAACCTCCGCCCTGTGGGATTTTCCCCCTATTCACCACTACCTTCTTGTATGAGGGGGTTCCATTACCAACCCCTTTGGTAACCATGTTGCACTCTGTTGTGTCTGTGACTGTCAAACCCTAGTTTGCTCCTGATTTGGTCTCCACCTTGAAAAAAATTACAATAGATCCACCTTGGCAATGATATTATAATTCAATTAGATAATAAAATGGGAATGTATTCATCAAAGGATAATAGATTATTTGTATTTTGAATGAGGGAAGTGGAAGAAGAGTTAAAGGCGGGCTCTACCTTCCTAGAGGATCCAAAATCATTAATAAAATTCAATAAAACTCTTATAATATATCTTCAAACTCTAATAAAAATTCAATTGTCAGACCATTTCGACTAGGAATTTCATAACTTTGAAAACTATGAATAACCATTTTCATTTCATCGATTGAAACATCTTCCAAAAGATTCACATTGTCTTCTTCATTTTCAAAAATTGAGAAGAATCTAGTTATCTTATCCACCTCATCAATGGAAGCTCTATTATTTTCTTTATACAAATCATTGAAGTGATTTACTCCATTTCGAGCAATATCCTCAATTCTATGGGCTATATAACTATCAATTTTTAAAACATTTTCCCAATTATTTCCAACAATTGATATTTTTTTTGTAAGTAAGCTGATATTTTCCATTTATAAAGAGGCAAAATGTACATGCAAATAGTTATATCAGCCATAAGATAGTCTATATAATATAACACAGAGTTTGTTGGCCTTCCCAAAGGGAAACTAGGCCAACTGACAAAACCATCCATTCTATCCTTACTACTATACTATGTCTAAAAAGATAATGCTAACTAGTATGAACTAAAGACTATGAGACTATAAAAAATAAAAAAAAATAGAATTTCTGGACTATAATCCTAACTTATACAAATTGAATTATTCAGCAAGAACATGAACCTAGGGAGTTGCAAAGGGTGGTTGCTTTGGTTGGGCCTTGGAGATAGAAGGGGCATATTTTAATTTGGAGATATCTATTATTTCCTCTAGAATAGTTTCCTCACCTAGGGGCTACCAAGAAAGGGTCAACCAACCCTTCCTCTAGCATAGTATTCTCATTGAGGGGGAGCAATGAGAAGGGTTGAAAAACCCTTATTCAATGATCATATTCTCATTGTGGGGTATCTAGTGGAAAGGTCAGTCAACATTTCCTCTAGCATAGTTTTTGAATAGAAGGGGATCCCAGTGAAGGATCAATTGAACCTTCCTCAAGAATAGTAATATTATATAGGGTATCCCTAGATAATGATTAACAAACACTTCCTCCAACATAGTATTTCCATCAAGGTGGCGCACCAAGAAAGGTCATTCAATCATTTCATGAGCATAGTATTATCATCTAAGGGATCATGGGGAAGGGTCAAGTGATCCTTCCTCCAACATAGTATTCTCATTGAGGGGGAGCATATAGAAGGCTAAGCCATCCAATCCTCAAGTATGTCATTCACACTTTAGGGTATCTAGTGGAAGGATCATCCTTCATTCCACAATAATATTTTCACTTGGAGGAGGGTATCAAGGAAGTGTTGGAAATCCCTTCCTCTAGCATAATATTCTCATGGAGGGGGAGAATAGAGAAGGGTCAACTAACCCTTCCTCAAGGAGGGTATTCATGTTTCAAGGTATCCATGTAGAGGGGGGTCCTAGGGAAGGTATAGTCAACCCTTCCTCAAGAAGTGTAATATCTTCTAGGGAATCGCTGATCCAAATGGATATCAGTGGACACCCACCTTTTCCAACTGGATCAAAACAGTTTTCTAACAATTTTGGCAAATTACTATTTTTAGCAGTTTTAACTTACGGGGCCATTTTGAGGGCCTAAATGAAGGTTTTTCAGGATTGAGATTCTCAATTATTTCTGAATGCATGTTTGAGCTCCCAAAATGAATCTCCTCAATGATACCTTTCCAACAGGCTATCACACGCCTAAAATGGAGATCGTATGCAAAAGTTACGACCCCGGGAAGTTGATGTACTAACTTACCCAAACGGAGCCCACATGACTTTGGGTGCTTCATCTCCTAGGTTTAGGTTTCTGGATGTCTAGGGTTTTTGGCATTCTTGTTTATTGTAAAAATGCCTTCAGAGCCTCATTATAATATTCTTCTTGTGAATGCACGCAGCCATCACATCTCTTCTCAGAGATAAGCCACCACCATTCTAGCAAGCTTGTTTCCGCTGCATTTTACAGTTTCAGCTTATTTTGTTATTGAATAGAAAACCAGTTTTACTGTATCTTTGTTATTTTGTGTTAAGCACCTATTAATAATCTATATTTGTTTTTTCTGCTCATAAAATCTGGATCAGTGGTATCAGAGCAGTCTTCTCCTTGTCGTCTTAATGCATGTCCCCAACGAGGTCGGAGTACAAAGAGTTGGGTCTCGAGATTGTTTCTCTTGAGGATAGAAGCTCTTGCACACCCAAGCGACCTCTCATGGTAGGATAAAATAAATATGACAGGACATGAGATCCTTTCAAACTATTGATTGAGGAATCCCTCACGCAACATAGGAACGAGATGATGGATAGTTTCACGCAAATCCTTTGGCGGCTACCAACAGGCGATGCATATTCTTTGAACGGAGGTGTCGCCCCCTTCAAGGTACAAATAAACTTCGATATTCCTATATTTGAAATTCAGATAGACACAGATGTTGTAGACAAGTTTTTGAATCTACTATAAGGGTACTTTTATGTCCATAACTTTTCGAATAGAGAAAAGATTACTTTTGCGCTTCTCAAAGTCGTTCCCCATGTCAAAGATTGGTGGGAAAATTTCTATGAGAAAAAGGAAATAGAGTAAACCTAATTATTTTCAGTCATGGCCACCTGGGAATCCTTCAAGGATGTTATTAAGGAACAATACTACCCTGTAGGAAGTTATGACGACCTGTATACCAAATGGACCACACTACGGAAAGAAAGAGACCAAGCAGTGCCAGATTTCACAAATATCTTTCATAACTTACGCACCAAGCTGGGTATCAAAGATTTGGAGTGACATCTGGTGCTCAAGTATCATGGTGCTCTTCATAGATACATCTAGACCAAAATGGAATTTTTGGACATCTCATCCTTGGGTGTGGCCTACCGATATGTCGTCAAAATCGAGCAGAAGCTCAAACAAAAGATGTGGCAATTTGGGCCTGGGAACCCCTCACAACAAAAGCTAGGAAAGGGAGACCCCAACCAATAGAACAAAGGATAGAGAAAATATGGACAGTATCAGGAAAACCAGTCCAAGTTGCAAGAAAAGAAGGACACCGGAAAGACAAAGAAATATATCGGGAAGTGGTGTGACTTCCATAAGATCCCTTGGCATAACATTGTTGACTGTCACTTAAAGCAGTCGTTAGTGGCTGAAGTGAAAGCCTCTGAATCATATGTGGATTCTAACTCTGATCCAGAACCAGAAAGGGGAAGATGGATCATTGACACAGAACCCATTGCCACCATTTCTACCACCAAGCTCCATCCTGGTGAACCAGACGAACCAGAAGAATGAGAGTGCCTCTTCCATTCACAGATGTGGGTAAAAGGAACCCTGTTGCACTTCATTGTTGATAGCGGTAGCCAAAAGAACCCCATCTCAGTAGAGGTTGTCAAGCGACTAGTCCTGCCAACAATGTTGCACCCACAACCCTACACCATTGGATGGCACCGCCAAGGAATCGATCTCCTCGTCATCCAACAGTGTTGACTGTCATACGGCATCAAGCCCTTCAAAGATGAGGTATTGCGTGATGTTTCTCCTCTCGAAGTTTGTGATGTTCTTTTGGGCCATCCTTATTTATGGAGAATTCATGTTGTATATGAGTCTAGGCCTCGTAGTGTTATTATTACTTTGAACAGGAAATTGTACATGATACCCGAGGAAGTCCCACCTAGTGTTATTTTCTTGATCTCTGTTAATCAATGTAGGAAGGTCATCTCTCAAACGGGGAATTTTTTCTTCTTCGTGATTCGCTCTCAAAATAAGTGAAAGATCACAACCACATTCAGGGTATCTGCGGCCGACCTCTCCACACAGCAGAAGAAAGTAGATAAGGTTGTGGAACAATACTTGGATATCTTCTCCTCACCTACAGGGGTACCTCTACACTGCCAGGTCAAGCACCCCATCGATCTGACCCCTGGCGCATCGCTGCCCAATGGGCCAGTCTATCATCGCTCTTTGTTAGAGAATGAGGAGATCAAGTGACAGATCCAAGAAATGTTCCACAAGGGGCACATCCATCCCAATTCATCACCTTGCGAGAGCCCAATCATGCTGGTACAAAATAAAGATAGAACATGGAAACTCTGTATTTATTACTGGGCTCTAAATAAAATCATAGTCAGAAACCGGTACCTGATTCCCCAAATCGACGACTTCCTTGATCAACTTAGAGGAGCCAAATACTTCAGTAAGATTGATCTAAAGTCTGGCTACCACCAGGTCCCGATAGAACAGACAAATGTATGGAAGACTGCCTTCAAGTCAAAGGAAGGCCTTTTTGAATGGTTGGTCATGCCCTTTGGTTTGACAAATGCTCCAACCACTTTCATGAGGATGATGGATGATATCCTACAACCATTCACCAATACTTTTGTAGTGGTGTATCTAGATGACATTCTAATTTACAGTAAGACTTGGGCCAAACACTTGCAGCATATTCAACAGAATTTGCACACCCTGCAACAGCACAAGCTATACGCCAACTTGGAAAAATGTTCCTTCAGCATGGACAAGGTCCATTACCTGGGCTACATCATTGATCAGCATGGTGTACATGTGGATCTAGACAAGATCCAAGTCATCCGTGGTTGTATAGCCCCAACAACACTCATTGAGATTTGGAACTTCTTGGGCCTTGCTAATTTCTATCGCAGGTTCATGTTGGAATTCTCCCATATTGCATGGGCCCTCAGCCAAATAAATAGGGGTGGTGGTAAGGATAAATTTGCATGGGGCCGATCCCAACAACAAGCGTTTGATTATTTGAAGCAGTGCTTGTGCTCAGCCCCAGTACTTTCACTACCAGACCTGCAACATCCCTTTGAGATCGAGACAGATGCTTCAAACTATGTTGTGGGCATCGTTCTCACTTAGCACAGCCACCCTGTGGCCTATCATAGTGAGACACTGTCAGATACTGTCCGTAACTACCCTACTTACGAAAAATAAATGTACTCCATTGTGCAAGCCCGCCACAAGTGGAGACATTAAATTCTTGGGAAGGAGACAGTCATCTACACTGATCATAAGCCACTGCAGTTCATGCAGACATAGGGAAAATTGCAGAATGACCACCATCAAAAGTGGTCCACATACTTGCAGCAATTCCACCTCAACATCAAGTATAAAACAGGAAGAATCAATCACGTCGTTGATTGCCTCAGTAGACCGCCAGTCGTGACACTCACCACAGTTCTAGACTCTTGCATCCATGAGACATCTAGATGGCCCCAACTCTATGAGACAGACCTTGACTTTTCCACCACCTACCAAATTTTGGGTGCAAACACATTTGTTGATAATTTCCATCTTCAGGATGGGTTGTTGTGTCGTCTGGGCCATATCTGTGTTCCATTAAGTGAGAAAGCGAAGATGATCTGGGAAGCCCACTACAGTCGGGTGGCAGGACACTTCGGTGTCAAAAATACAGTGGAAATGCTACAGTACATTTCTACTGGTCGAAACTTCAACAAAAGTCAGCAAGTATATCACATCTTGCACTACCTACACTATTTCCAAACCGACCACTAAGAAACAGGGCTTGTACACCCCTCTTCCTACTCCTGACAGGCCATGGGAATCCATCTCAATGGACTACATGTTGGGCTTCCCATCCACCAAGAAGGGAAATGACTATGTTTTTGTGGTTGTTGATCGCTTATCTAAGATGGCGATTCTAGTTGCCTGCAAGAAGAGCATCACAGCGGAGGCCACTGCCAAGATATTCTTTGAATGAGTCTAGGTACATTTTGGAATCCCAAAAACCATTGTCTCAGATCGAGATAGTCAATTTATCAGCACATTCTGGTCGATCCTATGGTCACTGTTGGACACCAAGTTCACCAAATCCATGGCCTTCCACCCCCAAACAGATGGCCAACCCAAGGTTGTAAATCGAATGATTGTGCATATTCTTTACATGTATAATTCAAAGCACCCTCACACATGGGATGAGATTCTCCCCTATATCTAACATAGCTACAACCAAGCCCTGCATAGTTGAACTGGCCACAACCCCTTTCAGGTGGGGTTGGGATTCCAACCATTGGGTCCCATAGATGTTGCACTTCCCCTTGCGGTCACCTCGACCGACTCATATCCTGCTCCAACTGAAGTTCACAAAGCCATCCAATTCATTGAGAGGATCCAGCACATCCACCAATAGTTTTAGGATATCCTATAGAAGTCCAGTGACAAGTACAAATAGTGCCATGACCAACATCGGGTGCCACATAAGTTTTAGGTGGGCGACAAAGTTTGGTTTCACTTGCAGAAAGAACGCCTTATAGGAACCCATCGGAAGCTTCACCCACTTTGTTATGGGTCATACACTATCACCAAGGCCATGGGGGATAATTATTTTGAGCTCAACATTCCTCCTTTCCTTGGCCTGCACCCAGTGTTCAACGTGGAGCTCCTTTGCCCTTATTTCCCACCATTATTGGACACCTCAGAAGTAGTAGAACAGTTGACACCAACAGAGATCAACCCTGACTGCATACAATAGGAATCCAATGATCATATTGTGGACACATATATCAATGTCACTCAACAACAAAGGATCCAGCTTTATCGAGTCGTCAAAGCAGGGCAGCTTCTACACCAAGGCAAGTGGCTCACCCGGGGCCAAATTCAGCAAAAATTTTCTCATCTGATGGGGGACCTCAACGCAATGGAGACCATTGCTTCCTAAGGAGGTATGATTGATCCAGATGGATATTGGTGGCCACCCACATTTTCCAATTGGCTCAAAAAAAAAATCTGACAATTTTGGCAATTTACTATTTTTAGCAGTTTTAACTTTCGGGGCCATTTTGAGGGCCTAAATGAAGGTTTTTCGGGATCAATATTATCAATGATACCCAAAGGCATGATTGATCCCCCAAAATGAATCTCCTCAATTATACCTTTCCAATGGGCTATCACATGCCTAAACCGAAGATCGTATGCAAAAGTTACGACCCCGGGAAGTTGATGTACTAACTTACCCAAACGAGGCCCACATGACTTTTGGCACTTCATCTCCTAAGGTTAGGTTTTTGGATGTATAGGGTTTTTGGAATTCTTGTTTATTGTTAAAATGCCTTCAGAGCCTCATTTTAATCTTTTTCTTGTGAATGTGTGCAGCCGTCACATCTCTTCTCAGGGATAAGCCACCACCATTCTAGCAAGCTTGTTTTCACTGCATTTTACAGTTTCAGCTTATTTCGTTATTGAATAGAAAACCAATTTTACTATATATCTGTTATTTTGTGTTAAGCACCTGTTAATAATTTGTATTCATTTTGTTATGTTCATAAAATATGGATCAATCGCAGATAAGGATTATTTGACCCTTCCTCTAATATAGTATTTACGTCGAGCGAGTGCACAAGGAAGGGTTGATTGATTCTTTCTCAAGCATAATATTATCATATAAGGGATCACAAGGAAGGGGAAACTAACCCTTTCTCCAAGATAGTATTCTCATCTAGGTGAAGCACGGAGAAGGGTTGGTTGACCCTTCATCAAGTATTTTATTCATGTCACGAAGTGTCTAGTGGAAGGGCCAGGAAACCCTTCTTCAAACATAGTTTTTACATAAAGAGGGATCCCAAGGAAGGGTCAAATGACCCTTCCTCAAGAATATAAAATTCATGTAGGGAAATTCAAAGGAGGATAAAACAACCCTTCCTATAACATATTATTTATGTCTAAGGGGTGCATGGAGAAGGGTCAACCAATCCTTTCTCAAGCATCATATTCTTTTCTAGGAGAGAACACGAAAGGGTCAGTCAAACCTTCCTCTAAGATAGAATTCTCTTGGATGGAGAGCATGGAGAAGGGTAAACTTACCCTTCCTTGAGGATAGTATTCACATTATGGGATCTCCAATGGAAGGATCAGTTGACCCTTCCTCAATCATAGTTTTCATATAGAGGGTATCTCAAAAAGGGTCAAGTTTTAGCACTTCTTCAACATTAGAAATATTGTATACAAGATGGACCACACTATGGCAAGAAAGGGACCAAAAAGTGCCATAGTTCACCAATTTCTTCCATACCTTGCACACCAATATAGGTATCAAAGACTCTAAGTGACATCTGGTGGGAAAGTACTATAGAGGTATACATAGATACATCAAGATAGAAATGGATTTTATGTGCATTTCATCCTTGATTGTGGCCTATCGATATGCTATCAAAATTGAGTAGAATATTAAACACAAGACATGGCAGTTTGGGTCTGCAAACCTCTCATAGCAGAAGTATGGAAAAGGTGGCCCCAACCCGAAGAAGAAAGGGTAGAGAAAGGATGAAAAACCTCAAGAAAACCAGTCCAAACCACAAATAAAGAAGGACAATGGGAAGACAAAGAAAGACATTGGGAAATGGTGTGAGTTCCATAAGAGCCCCTGGCATAACACCATTGAATGTCGCTCAAAGCAGTCATTGGTGGCCGAGGTGAAATCCTCTGAATCAGATGCAAGCTCCAACTCTGAGTCAAAACCAAAAAAATGGATATGGATCATTGATGTAGAACCAGTGCCATTATTTCTACCACCACTAAGGTCCAAATTGATTAAACCGATGAACTAGATGAAGGTGAACAAATTTTTCATTCACAGTAGTGGGTGAAGGGTACTCCACTGCACTTCATCATTGATAGTGGTAGCCAGAAGAACCTCATCTCATCATATGTCATCAATCGGTTGGCACTACTGACATCACCACACCCATAGGAATACACCAACCGATGGGTCCACCAAGGGAGTGATCTTTGCATCAGCCAACAGTGTCTCCTGGCCTATGGCATCAAGCCCTTCAAAGATGAGGTATTGTGTGATGTTTCCCCCCTTGAAGTGTTTTATTTTCTTTTGGGCCAAATTTATTTATGAAAACGTCATGTTGTATATGAGTCTAGGCCTTGTAGTATTATTATTACTTTTGAGAGGAAATTATACAGGATACTAGAGACAGTCCCATCTACTACCATTTCCTTGATCTCTACCAAGAAATGCATAAAGGTCATCTCTCAGACCAGGAAGTTTGTATTCTTCGTGATTCATTCTCAAAGTGAGCGAATGGTTTCAGCCACATCCATGGCCTACATGACAGGCCTCTTTATCTAGCAAAGGAAAGTGGATAAGGTCATGGAAGAATACAAAGGAATATTCTCCTCGACCACTGGGGTACCTCTGCACTATCAATTCAAGCACTCAATCGATCTGACCACTGGAGCACCTCTAACCAATGGTCCATTCTATCGTCTCTCTCTGTCAGAAAATGAGGAAATCAATCTCTAGATACAAGAGCTAATTTAAAATGGGAACATCCACCCAAGCTCAGCGCCTTGTGGAATCCCAATCATGTTTGTGCAAAAGAAAGGTAGGTCATGGAAACTCTGCATTGATTACCAAGCCTTAAATAAAATCATAGTCAGGAATCGGTACCCAATTTCCTGAATTGGCGATATCCTTGACCAGATAAAGGGGGGGAAATATTTTAGTAATATTGATCTGAAGGCCGACTACCACCAGGTCCCAATAGAGTAGACCGATGTATGTAAGACTTCCTTCAAATCCAAAGAAGGTATTTTTTAATGGTTGGTCATGCCCTTTGGATTAAAAATGTCCCCAAGAACTTTCATGGGGATGATGGATGATATATTTCAGCCTTTCACTAATTATGTTTTGGTGGTTTATTTGGATGACATCCTCATCTTTAGCAAGAAATGGGCAGAAAACTTGTAGCACATTCAGTAGGCTCTGCACACTTTGCAGCAACACAAGCTACATGAAAATTTGGAAAAAGAATCATTCGACATGAACAAGGTCTAGTACCTAGGCTACATTGTTGATGAGCATGGGGTGCATGTTGATCCAGACAAGATCCAAGTCATCTGTGACTGGACAGGCCCAACCACACTCACCGAGCTTCAGAGCTTCTTAGGCCTTGCCAATTTATATCCTAGGTTCATGTTCAGATACTCCTACATTGCATGGGCCCTTTGCCAAGTGAC
>ML789356.1:297479-343365 GCA_009831015.1 Picea engelmannii
ACCTAAGTGCCTATGTTTGTTTGACTATCCCCTTTATAAGTTGAGGGGTCTAAGTGGTGCAGTATTTAGAGCATGCATAACATCATTCTTAAGAAGGAAAATGAATTTCCCCACATCCCAAGACCTTACAATGTGAAATTTAGTTCAGATGCGTGGCCTCCAGTGTAGACAGAGGCGCATGAAGTGCCTGCGTGCTAAAAGAATTGAGACCGAAAGCGCATGAGCGCATAGAGAAAATGTTGAACAGGTGCATGCGCGCACGACATGCGTCTGTGGGGTGGAATACCCGCGTGCCTGTGACAAGTGGCCGAGAAATAAAATTCGGATGGATTTCTCTCAATTCTCTTGTAAATTGACTGGTTAGCAGGTCGGCAGAGGCCGGTTTGTGTCCCTGGAAGTTAATAAAACTAAAAGGAAAGAAAAATAAACCCAAATGAGGAAGGAATTGATACCTAAGTCCCCAGTACAGTCACCAATCTGTTTGCACCCAATTCGTCACTTGGTGAGCAAATAAAGGGTGCTTACATGCCCTGTTGGGTCTTGCAAAGCATGACAGCTGTAGAGGAAAGCGTTAGAGAAAATAAAACAAAACTATAAGCAATAACTAAATAAAAACAAACTAAAACTATGAGCATATGGATAAAGAAATAAAAACACAAAAAGACCAATATCACCAATGTTTTTAGGCTGATCAATTGATGAAATCAAAGCACAATGAAGAAAGGGGACTGTGAGTCCCTTCTCCCTCCAAAGGAAGGCTCTTGTGTCCTCACAAACTTGCTCTCCTTACAATGAGAAAATGAGAATGATGGTGAAAGAACTCCAAGCACATCCACTCAATGGAGAGGTGAATGGCTCTATGAAATGGTGCCAATGTGTTATTGTCAAAGAATGAGTCCTTAACAATCTTAGCAGCATAACAATACATGAAATTCCTTGAGAGAATGAGGTTTCCTCATGGATTTTTATATCATAGCATGGGGTGATTATGTAACTCCTTTAAGGTGTGAAAAGGGGCTCTTTAGGGCTTAATTAGGTCTTTGACCAGCCTACCATGCGGATTCAGCTCAGATTTGGGAGTCAAATCAACTTGGGAGCTGATCCATAAGTGGTTGGGAGGCCGACCAATTCCATAAATGCGTCGTTTAGCAGGTGCGCGGGTTTTTGTGCCAACAGTCACGCGTCGTGCGTGCATGAGCGCCTTGTACATTCTCATTCCGCGCATATGCGCGTGCACCCATCTTGTGTAAAGCGCCCTTCAATTTTTGGTTACTTTGTATAGTTTTTTACCCTTTTGTAATGCTGTGAAATTAATTCAAT
Organism: Picea engelmannii; assembly: GCA_009831015.1. Lineage (NCBI taxonomy): Eukaryota > Viridiplantae > Streptophyta > Pinopsida > Pinales > Pinaceae > Picea > Picea engelmannii. The sequence continues at coordinate 298,800 of ML789356.1, forward strand.
GCCATGAATGACTTCATTCCTGTTTTGACGATGCTGAGTTCTTGTCGCCATGTGCGGATGAAATTTCAGTGATAACAACTTCAACAAAGGAAAACCTTGGATTGAAACAAATCAGGCTAGAAGGAAAGAAGAAAAATAAATTTTAGCGCAGAAGAAGCAAGAGTTAAAAGATTTCATGACTAGAAGGATCGCACACTTGATTGAAGAACAGATCAAAGCTATTTAACACCAGAGACCCGGATGTCAAAGTTTCAAGAACAATAGAAGACCCATAGAATATTGAAGTACCTATTCCAGCTAAAGAATAAGTATCACCCTTGAATCTTAGGAAAGAATCTCAACAGCGTGAAGTAACTATGCCAAAAGAATATAAAAATCAAAATGGAAAAAGGCATACCGAGGCAAAGGTCACTGGAAAGAAAGCTAGAAAACTAATTAAGAAGAGAGCTAAGATTGAAAAGTTACAGAAGGTTCCAGAGGGAACTTCGCAGAAGGAAAATTTGCAAAATTGGAACTTCGTCAGGATAACAGAACAGCATCACATGACACTTCGCCATGGTGAAGCAATATAGTCGTTGGGATCAATATAACCGTTAGGATGACCCTCCAAATGAGTAGAAAGGAATTTATGGTTCGCCACCAGACCATTGGACCACGCCATAATAGACAGAACAGAGTTGATGAAGGCTTCTCAACTGTTGCAAGCAATCAGTTGCCAAGTTATCTATTTATCCCGTCTCGCCATGCACCGAGAACACTTTTCCTAACAGTGAATCTGAGCCCACAGATTTGTTGATTTTACACAGTGATCATTATGTTATTGACTTCTATCCTATTGCAGTGTCTAAGTTACTCCTCAAACCCAAATATTTCCAACCCCGAGCATGTATGTCAGATGAGTTCAGTGCTGCAGAGAGAGTTGTCAAAGAAGTTTTGATCGAACTCATGACTGAAAGAGTCATGTCGATGTCTACAGGTGTAAGGGCATCATCGACGAGAGGACTGCAAGCCTCTCCATCGACTACTTGTGGATCAGAGCCATCCCGATCATCAATAGAGAAGAGAACCAAGCATAAACATGACCTAGCAAACCCGAAGTTGATTCCATCCATATTGCCCGATTACATCTCGCCTCTGGTTGGCATGGTGAACCATGATAGTGTGCCAAGATACTTCGAGTACACTATAGTCACTGCGTACGTCCCGAAGGGGATATGCGCAGTTCGAGTAGAGCAGGATAAGATCACAGCATTGAAGTTTAGCAACTTCAACCTCAGAGATCGAAATATCTATGGTATGCTTGCCCCATACAAGTACCTGACTAGAACGAAAGGGAATAATTCAAATATCATCCCTCAGTCATGGACGATGAACCTCGCGTAGTCCACCCTGTTGAATGTTATGAAGATCCCACACTTTGGAAGACACCAGGAAGTCAATGCATGTGTCAATCTTCTACTATCATGTTACCATGGAGGCTACTTATGGCTAGATTGTTGCATTACAGTTGACCCAACGCTGATCCACAGGATCACAAGATTGAGTATGCAAGGACCCAACCCGCAAGACTTTTATCCAAGAAAAGCCGTAGATCTAGCACTAGCACATAAAATCAAGGATACATATAGCGATGTTGAGAAGGGAACAAGAGGCTAGAAGGCAGCTTCCATCCAAAGTGGCGCAGTGTGCCTCGCATGTCAACTGATAGATGGAAATTTAGTAAGGAAGAACTGACTTACGCAGGTCATCGTCTTTGTTGTTGACCTCGCAGGGAAGTGCGCGAAAGGCCTACAGATGAACTGAGCAAAGTACCTAGTTAACCAGTTGGAACTAGATTGTTGAGAAGAACAAGATCGGGGTTATGAATTTCATTTCAGCTGGCTCCTAGTCCTCACTGCATTTTTTGCTTGGGAGATGCCGGAAGGAGAAACCTTCCCTGACATAGAGTCGTTCGAACCACTTGTCGTGAAGTTATATACCCTGTGGTATTCAACTGATATGAACAAATAGTGGTAGTCGAACATTGTGTTTCATACATACTACCTCCAGCTAAAGTGATCCATCAAATTCGAGCCTCACATGACTCTAAACACCCTACAGAGGTTCCAACCACTAATGAAGTTCAGCGTAGATCAACACTTCATCTACATTACAGCGCGAGCAGATGAGCACCTAGAGAAGCTCTAGTCATATTACAAACTCACAGAAGAAGACCTTGAGGAGATCACCAAGGAATGGTCTGTTGACCTCCTTATCCCCACCAACCCCATGGAGATATCTGATATTGACATCCCAGAGGACCTCATTAAGAATAGAATACACCTGAAACTAGCAGACATAAGAAGACTGAGGAGGTCCAAAACTTAAGCAGCACCTCAGGGAAGACTGCTTCCATGTCACCTGACCGAGGGGGTGGTGACGAAGTAGAAGCTGAACAGAGACCAGGAGAAGTAACACCACCTAGAGACGAGGTTGACCCTTTGAAGAAGAGGAAGGTTTCCCCCCTGAAACCTTCTTTCTGGAAGAAATCGAAAGAAACCATGACCAAGATGTAGACTGTCCTCACCTCCGATGACTTTGACTTCATCATATCATCCCTAAATGATGCTTCACTAGAGATAGCAGAGAAACAAGGATCGAAGCAGGAAGAAATGTATGATAGGATTGAATTTGAACTCTGAGGGGTATAGCAGGCCCTTCAGTCCAGTTGCACAGTCTCCACTGCGCCTTTGCCATCGAGAGAAACAGAGTTGGGAGATGAGCCATCCCAACTCCATCGACTAGATGATACACTCAAAGCTCGCCTTTGATAAGCACAAGAGGAAATAAAACAAGCCACCCAGGCCTTGAAGCAAGTGCAAGAAGTACTTGTAGAATAGCGTTGAGCTTCAGAACGGGAAAATATTTCTCTCCAAGAAACGTTCGATGAAGAAAAAGCACAGCTATAGCAAGGAAAAGAACAGTTTCTCGCGGAGCAACTCAAAGTGAAATAAGCGGTCAGCAGAGCACTTCGATCTGTGACAATCGTAGAAATAAAGGCAGAGGATCGAGTCACACAGCAAGTAGAGCAGTTCGCAGAAGCTATCCAGCAGCTATAACAATGCATCGCATACTTAGATCTCTGTGCAGTGCCCGAGACCCCACAGGATGTAAGGGATCAAAGAGAAGCAACTTCTCGAAGCACAGTTGGGAGAATAAAATCCCTTGCTATGGAATGTAATAAAATCATTGATCGCAGTGTAATAAAATTGTTGATCGCAGTGCCTATACCTACGAGCAACTCACTGAGAATCCAGAACTGAAGGCACTGGATTCACAGCTCCAAGAGGTGAAGTATCAAGCCGAAACCATATAAGCGCAGTTGAAGCCCCTGTCAGCTGTGGAAAGAATGAAGTGATCCCAGGAGCAGCGCACTACCTAGTAGCATATCCACACTATCTAGTGAAGATTTATGGAAGTAACTCAGAGGCTCCAACCTGTACAAGATAAGGCTTATCAATTTTTCATAGAGGTCGAAGGTTGAGGAGAAGAACTGGAGCAAGTGGTCACTGCAGCTGAATAGTTCCTGGAGGGACCTGACAACGACGCAATCATCCAAGAGTTTGTTGAACAAGATACCAAGGCACAGCAGCAATTCGAAGCAGCTCGAGCTACACTCGATGCTTTTGAAGAAGAACTACCCATATCAGAGTGAATCAGGATGAGTCACAAGTGAGTATTGGGGGCCTGTTGTCCCTTGACCAAGTTTTGGGAAATCCTTGGTCAAGTTTCACCTATTTTGGGACTTCAACATCGTGTTGAAGGCGAAGCACTAAACGAAGTAGATATCACGGGATCTCGGCCCCTTTTTGGGCCCTTTTTTGGGATTTGGGATTATGTAACAGGTATGGGATGTTGGCCCATGGGTTTACCAATGTTTAGGCCTATTTTGTAAAGTATAAATAGATACTAGATGATGTAGTGAATATATAGAAGATTTACGAATGGCTAAGTGCTAGATATATGTGATTGAAGGATTGTAAGTGCTCTGTGCATACTGTGTGAGACTTGTAGAGCTAAGTGAAAGTCATTGTAAGAGGTTGTGGAAGGTTGTGTTCTTAGATATACTCAGGGAAGGAGGATCTAGCGAGCTGCGTAGGTCTCCTGTCTTCTACGGGGTAGGGTTTTGATGCTATGTTCCTATAAAAATCTTGACAAAGATAATAAAGAAGAATATTTGGTGTACGTATCCCCAGGGTGGGGGTGAACCACGTATATACTGTGTTTCTCTATTTTGTGCGATGTCTTGATGTATTTATGTCTTTACTTGCTAAGTGATTTAATATAGATAGATAGATCTGTTTATGCTTTGTGCTAATGATGTATATGGATGCTAGATATGACCTATGTGAATGTTCTTAGTGCTTGAATCTGTTAGATCTAACCTACTTCTCTATGATAAGTGCTTAGATACCTCATATATGGATGAATGATGCGATGATATGTTTTATCTGCGGAGTAGATAGTGGTTAAATATTGATGAACTATCGGTGCTAAGTTCTATGTTAAGTATTACAATCACAGATCTGTGTCCCAGCTAAGATTCCAGACACTTGAGTCCTGCAACCACCCCTACCTCTACCTAGGGTGAGACTTCATCTGCTTCACAGGTCTTGCCGAAAGGGCTAGTAGTTAGGGTTTTGTTGGTGCACTGTTGTAGCATTGAACCCTGGGTCTGCCCCTGTGTCAACAAGACCACACAAATCACTATGAACAAGTTGCAAAGGGCCCGAGGTGTGCCAAGAGCCACGTTTTTCAAAAATTTCCCGATGATGTTTGTCGAGAACACAACCAGCACAAACATCGTCTTTGCATGAAACAGGAGGAAGACCGGTCACCATCTATTGATTACATAGTTGCTGCAATGAGAAATAGTTTAGATGACCAAACCGCTCATGCCAAATTTTGCTCAAGTCATCGCTATGAGAAACAAAAATGGATGAAAAATATGATGACCCAAAGTTTTCAAACTTATACAACCTGGTAATACCATCAGCAATTACATTTGCAAGAATATGCTTAGGATCTTTTAGATCCTTGATTACAACTTGGTGAGGTGAAAACTTGACGGTTTTACCTTCACCTGAATGAGTGATTTGATATACTGATAGAAGGTTACAAGAAATACTTGGAACACATAATACATCATTGAAATGGCCATTTTCTACTTGAATTATTATAGATCCTACAACACTAAGAGATCTATCATCACCAAAAAATATTGTCTTGGTGTTACATTCATTTAGAGTAGAAAATAGGTCTTTATCCTTAGCCATATGATAAGATGCTCTAGAATCAATAAGACACTCATCATAAGAAGAAGTAGAAGTTGTATTGAAGGAGAAACCAGAAGCGGAAAGTGCATTTCCATGAGAAGAAGAAGAAGAAGAAGTAGAATCAATATTGATGTTGTGATTCCTCATCGATGCTTCTAAAGTTGCCATCTTCTTGAGACATTTGGACTCATCATGACCATATTTATCATAAAAGTTGAAATGTCTGACAGTCTTCTTATTTTTATATTTTTCTCATTTGTCACCATTAGGAGCGGAAGCTATCTAAGTGGGTTTGGGACCCTTATGTTGTTTGTTGTTGTGGCGAGGATGTTGCTTCTTGGAATTTTTGGGTTTATCTTTCTAATGGATGGCTAAGGATTTGTTGGAGGTACTTGCAGTGTTGATCACTCCAAGTTGTACAAGTTTATCTTTCTCTATAATCAAAGCATCACAAAAGGACTCAAGAGTGGGTTTTTGGTAAGTTGTTCATAGAGCCTCTTTCATGGAATAAAAGGTATATACAAACATAGAATATGCACGACCTAGCTTAGAAAGAATAATATAGATGAAATGCTCTTCATTCATATTTATCTTACATTCTTCACATAAAATTTTGAGTGTTTTAAACTTAGATAGATAGTCTTCAATGCAAGAAAAATCACTTGGACTTAAATTAAGCACTTGATTTTCTAACTTTTGTGCCCAAATAATATTGTGTTTACCAAACGCGGATTCAATATTTTCCCAAGATTCATTGGGTTTATCAATTTGTTTAAGGTGGAACCTTAAATCAGAAGACATGGACATTTTGATTAGTCCACGTGTTTCGTAATTCTTATTATCCCATTTGATGTAATGTCCCAATTTTGGGACATTATAACATTACAACATTTTAAAGTGTTATGCCTACCCGAGTAGCTAGATAGGGGTGACAGAGAGATCAGGAGATACTGAGGGGTTTATTTGGGCCTGACTTGCATTGTTCATCATCAGGATCCATTCTGCATAGCTTGGCTTTGGTTTCATTGCATTCTGATGATTTCCATAATTTTGAGTTATTATGGGTCATATCTTAATTAAATTCACTAAGAAGGTCATAATGAGCATATTACTTGGAGAAACCTCTTAGTGTGATATCTCATCAGAATGGAGAAGAAGAGCACTATAGGATAAGATGGTGAGAAGTGACTTTCAGTGGCTGGAGAAGCCATAAGGATGGATAAATCACTTTTTAGAGGTAAAATGATTAATTAATTAATTAATTAAGTGATTTAATCAAGGAATAATAAAATAAAGTAAAATTCACTTGGAGGGAAGAAGTCAACAGTGAATTAGGGTTTCAGCAGTGATTTAGGGTTTTGGAAGTCAACAGTGAATTAGGGTTTCAGCAGGGATTTAGGGTTTTGGAAAGATATAAAGGAAGACTCTGTGACCTAATTCATCATTATGCAGATTATGACTTGTCATTGAGGAGAAGAGGCGCATCTCAGGAGATATAGTTCAGTGTATTCCAGGAGGAAGACACCAGTTGTCTTATTTCGGTGTTGAAAGACACACCCTAGTCACTAGGAAGATCATCCAGGTCTTCCATCATTCTTCATTGATTCCACAGTGCTCCCATATTTCGGGTATTATCTTTTAGTTTCTTATTTGTATTCCGGATAAGATCCTTTTGTCTTCTGATCTAGCAGAGTGTTCTTATTTTATTCAGTCACAGTTGCTTATTTATATTTCGGCTAAGATCCTTTGTATGTTGATCTAGTCGAGTATTGTTAGTTATTCAGCCGCATTCGGCCATTTTGTAATCCACAGAGATATCATAATACAAAATTTGTAGTTCTTTGTCGTGTTTATTATTTGTATGATCATTTATATGTTATAAACCTTTGATCCTACACACACATTAGCAGTGTTTCCTAGACTAGCCAAGTCAGGAACATTACAGTGGTATCAGAGCTGGTTTTCCTACCAGCCTAGGGGGAAAATCAGATAAGGATGTAGATACATCATTACCAGCGAGTGGATTGACAGGAGCACAGATGGAGCCTACACCCATTAGATGCAGGGAGCGTTGCTACAGTTGCAAAGTTCCTTGGAAACCAAATCACTGATGCAGGGGTAAAGGGAAGGTGCACATTGTTGAGGTGCACTATGACAATGAGGATGAAGAGATGCATGTGAATGCAACCATAGATGCCTATTTAGAGAAGTTCTATAAGGGTAGTGAGTCTTGTGCATCTGAGGGACAGTTGGAGGGATAGGATGATATCGCATATCCTTCATCTTCCCCATCAGGTAATGTGGAGGATTCAACACTTCAACATAGCGGTGACACTTGTGAGGATTCATATGTGTTGGCACTTAAACATGATGAGCTTAGGAGATTGGATGACCTACCGGTGGGTGTAGACATGGTTTCGAGGAAGTCATGTATGGAGAATGATGAGCTTCCTATGATGAGTGAACCACATTTTTCATCTTCTCAGTCACCTATGCTAGCTACGACACATGAGGATATCAGTGGCATTCCTGATATGGTAGAGGATCCTTGTGTGGGGATTGTACACAAGGAACATATGGATATACAGACCCAGGAGGAGAGGTATGGCTTGGATATAGTTGACCTTACACATACCTATTAGTATGAGGAGAGTGAATCACCACTCTTGGAGATTCCATTGATGGACCAGGTTGTGGAGAGTGACAGATTGTTGGGACACTCACTCCCAGGATCAATCTATAGTGATGAGGATGCACTCCTTATTGGTTGGAATGACCATAGCACGTGTCTAGACACATCTGTATGGGATCCAGGCGCAAATGATATTAGTAGGGTGAGTGCACAGGAGGATACAGCTGCCCATACAAGATATGTTGCGATTCAAATAGGGGTCGCAGTTGGTGATGGCGTGCAGTGGCATGCAGGAGGACTCAGTAGCACAAGGGACAGTGGGGAGTTCAGTGCCTTATATTTTGAGGAGTGTGTTGTTGGGGATTCCATTGTTGACACTAGCAGTGAGAGGCATGAGGTAGCACCTCAGCAGAATTGTGACCAGGAGTCACGACACTTGACAGGACAGTAGAGAGTCAGTGAGGGAATGATCATGGTAGCCACTACATGCATTGATGATACACATGCATTGGTGTCAGGTTATTGTTGGAGGGCCTCTATGGAACAAGATAGTTTAGATGGGGGACTTGTCATTGATGACTTACATACACTCAGGGAGAAAGTGATTGTGATGAGGGTCGACTACTAGCAGTTGTTGATGGATAGGCATTACCTATTAGAGGTTGGTGAGATGTATCACAGGGCATTGAGGGAGAAGGAGGTTGAGGTGGACCAACTCACTCATGAGTTGGTGAGAACACAGAGATTCTTGGAAAGCACACAGAAAACCCTTCAGAAATCAAAGTCCAGATCAGAGGAGCTTCTTGAGGAAACTAGACAAAAATCCACTACACCTATTTCAACAGAGAGTCAGATATATCCCTCAGCCACATTGCAAGAGGATGTTGGTGGTTTAGAAATGGAGCACTAGTTGAGGGAGGAGCATGAGGAGTACCCAGGATCATTGATGAGTATGGAGAGATATGATCCAGATATACATGAGGATATCCATAGGTCACAAGGACCACCCTTCATGAGGGGTGGTAAGACAGTTGAGCACACACGTACACATGGGGATTCCAGAGCTAGGGGTAGTTTTGAGGACACTTCCATTTCTGTTCCAGGATTGGTTGACCTTCATGTAGAGGATGACCCCGTAGTACACCCAGGATCCATGATGTTGCAGGTGTATACAGGAGATCACATGAGTATGCAGGGGCACACAATGATGAGTGGTAGTTCACAGAGACATACAGAGGTGTACAGTGGGATTCAGGGGGATGCACTGGATGGCAGGGAGGAGATGTACTCAGTAGAGCATGGAGATTCCTCTCCCTTGCAGAAGTATACAGATCTAGGAGATCACCTTCACCATAGAAGAAGTTGCATGAGTGATTATGGATGGAGAATGATTGACCCATAGTTGGTAGAGATACCTACTAGTGTACCCGATGGTTGGTGTTCAGTGATGAGTACAGGTGATTATTTACCATGGGTGTCGATGGACGAGATTTTGGTTAAGACCTTTGGATTGACCAAAGCATATGCTACTTTCCAGTCCTACAGTTGGTTGTAGATATTTATGATGGCCTTTCCCGATACTTTCATCATTGATAGCAGCACAGGGGGAGCTATACAGTGGCAGGGGGCATGGAGAGTTGGTAGGTTGAGACCACCTAACAGGAGTGTCTTGATTGCATACATCAAGATAGGGGTGGATCATCAGGCGCAGATAGTTGAGGCCTTGGGCATGATGGAGAGTATACGAGGCCATGGGACAAAGGATATCTCATAGGTTGCTACATATTCAGACTCTCATTGGGATGAGGGTGGAGTGATTTCGACAGTTACTGGTAGGGCACATCAACAGTTAGTGGGGATTGGAAGCGATGAACTTCCAAATTTGACATGGGATCCAGGAGTCCATTTGGTCAATAGTTTGTTTCATCTTATGAGGATCCAGAATGGATACTTTGATCAGACATTCATGATCAGAGTAGAGCTGCATCAACATGATGGTCCCTGTCAGAGACTAGCATGGGACCCACGGATTACAGGGTTGGGCATTTCATTGACTGGTGGAGACGAGTGGACCTTTGCAGGGGGAAGTCCCCTTGATTTTCCATTGAGTTTCAGTATTGGGGAGAGCACATCACTGGTTGGTGATTCGTTGAGGTCTTGTAGTACCTCACTATGGCAGCAACATCTTCAATCGGTGGGGGCCGTATTGGGTTTGGTATGGTCTGGTAGGAAAGACTCATTTCAGTTTGAAACCGTGTGTTATTTGTGGGAGACTCATGGTAGTGATATGTTACAGGATTATATCTCACGAGGAACTGCAGTTCATATTTTGATATGGGATCCGGGGATTGGAATGCTTGGTAGTTCAGCATTTGATGGAGTTGAGTTTAGAGTAGAGTGGTTGCTCGGGGAGTTGACTGAGATTCTTTGGCCATTGATCATTCTACTCATCAAGAGCATGTGGGTGTCATGCGTGGTGAGCACTTGGAGAGACCAAATCTTGAGGGGATTCTACCTTGTGTCACACAGGTGGATATGGGACCCTGGTATCATATGTAGCTGGATTCAGTTATTGCTTGAGGACAAGAAATCTTCTGACAAGGAGGACTGTAATGTCCCCATTTTGGGAAATTATAACATTACAACATTTCAGAGTGTTATGCATACTCGAGTAGCCAAATAGGGGTGACAGAGAGTTCGGGAGATACTGAGGGGTTTATTTGGGCCCAAATTGCATTGTTCATCATCAGGATCCATTATGCATAGCTTGGCTTTGGTTTCGTTGCATTCCGACGATTTCCGTAATTTTGAGTTATTATGGGCCATATCTTAATTAAATTCACTAAGAAGGTCATGATGGGAATATTACTTGGAGAAACCTCTTAGTGTGATAGTTCATTGGAATCGGGAAGAAGAGCACTACAGGATAAGATGGTGAGAAGTGACTTTCAGTGGCTAGAGAAGCCAAAAGGATGGATAAATCACTTTTTAGAGGTAAAATGGTTAATTAATTAATTAATTAAGTGATTTAATCAAGGAATAATAAAATAAAGTAAAATTCACTTGGAGGGAAGAAGTCAATAGTGAATTAGGGTTTCATCAGTGATTTAGGGTTTTGGAAGTCAACGGTGAATTAGGGTTTCAACAGGGATTTAGGGTTTTGGAAAGCTATAAAGGAAGGGTCAGCGACCTAATTCATCATTATGCAGATTATGACTTGTCATTGAGGAGAAGAGGTGCATATTAGGAGAGAAAGTTTAGTGTATTCCAGGAGGAAGACACCAGTTGTCTAATTTCAGTGTTGAAAGACACACCCTAGTCACCGGGAAGATCATCCAGGTCTTCCATCATTCTTCATTGATTCCGCGGTGCTCCCATATTTCGAGTATTATATTTTAGTTGCTTATTTGTATTCCGACTAAGATCCTTTTGTCTTTTGATCTAGCAGAGTGTTGTTATTTTATTCAGCTGCAATTGCTTATTTATATTCCATCTAAGATCCTTTGTATGTTGATCTAGTCGAGTATTGTCAGTTATTCAGTCACATTCGGTCATTTTGTAATCCACAGAGATATCATAATACAAACTTTGTAGTTCTTTGTCGCGTTTATTATTTGTATGATCATTTATATGTTATAAACCTTTGATCCTACACACACATTAGCATCGTTTCCTAGACTAGCCAAGTCAGGAACATTACATTTGACTTTCTTATCAGCATCAGTAGGTTTTTTTTCCTTTCCCAAGGTAATCCGGCACAAGCCTTTACTTCTTAATAAATCCTCCATATGGGATTTCCATTGGAAGTAGTTGGTGTTGGTAAGAAAAAGATTACTTGAATAAGCCATATTAAATATGTAGATAATATGAATTTAAAAACTAAAATTGGTGATTTGGATGGAAAGATCTCGAAAACTTAGGCAGTTTAAAAAAAAACGGACTTCGGATGTGAAAGTTATGTCCTTTTTTAAAAAAAGGCATAAACGGTAACCAAAGGACCACGTGATGGTGTAAGTTGCTTTATGAAGTGATCCACTTTTATAAAAAGAAGTGGGGATCACTTTTACAATGAAGTTACTTTATAAAAGAAAAGTTGCATGCAAAATAAATAACTCTAAAATAAATTATTAAAGCTAATTATAATGATTCACTTTGATACTTGAAGTGAAATACACTTTACAATGGAGTGTGAACTTTTTCAAACAAAAAAAACAAAAAGAGAGACTTGAACTCAATACCTCTTACTTAATAAGGAAACGTTTAACCAAATGGGCTAGCAAAACATATTGTATTGTTTAGCAAGAGGATTTTTGTTCTTGTTGTTGTTGAGGACCTTGGAGAGCATGCTAAAAAAAAAACTATTTTCACACAAGGAAAAAAAAATTCTTCTTGATGACAACAAGGGTTAGATCTTGGTTAGCTTACCTGGAAAATGCACATTTTCCTATATGTTTATGATTTTTTGAGATCGCACAAGGCATGGGGAAAAGATAAAACGCATATCTAAAAGAGAAGCAACCCGGAAACAAGCAATATAAAACCGAAATAATACTCTACAAAAAAATTAAAAAGGGTGTATTCGGGCTTTATACATCCGGATCTAGCTGAAATGGTCGTATCTTGAGCAAACAGAAACCTTTTCAAGTGAAACAAAAAGAATTCATGAATGAAACGAGTGTTCTGGACGTAATGGAATAGTCCTCTCAGCCCATAATTGTATGAAAATGGAAGAAAATGGAGACTATGCAACTCGGCTTCACGATTTCAATCTACAATAGGAGTGAGTCTTCAAATAGGCTTTGATACCATGTTTGAAAACACAGGTATTCCAAAAGAGGATGACCTTCAATAACCACTCACACAACCAGATCAAATGTCAACACACCGATGTTTTGATGTGGTAAAACCCCTACGAGGAAACATCCACCACTCCAGCCAATGCGTCCACTTGGAGTAGTTTATTAATGCAACAGAAAAAGGTTACAGAGAGATTTTACAATGGAGTTTATCATAATCGATCATTGGAAAATGACCCTCCTTGTTTTTTAAATAGATATCATGGACCAATCATGTGCTAAGCCACAGATCAATGGTCGTTAAGATCGAGGAGAATATGAACCGTCAGATCACTCTATGTCGGGAACATATTGTGACCGTCAGATTTCCTAACTACAAATGCATACTAAAGAAACACACGTTTACCTAACAACACATTAGACCAAGTAGATCTTAACTAACTCCTAAGTTTCTAAATATCCTAACAGTATGTTGATTTAGATGAATCATTAAAATTCGATGCAAAATTATATATTTATGAAGTGGATGATGTTGGAAATAATGAGAAGGGGGTGAATCAGTATTTAGAGAAAATAGTATTTTTGAACTTGTACTTCAATCAGATCATGTATTCAATTTATATCCAATTAGAAATGAATATTATCCAATGAACAATGAATAATAGTATAAGAGATACACCAATACACCATGCACGTTATATAAGAATTAATCATGTATTATTTTTCAAAAGAAGTAATGACTTTCAAAGGTAGCTACAGGTTCCAAATATAAAGGGAGGGACAAACCTCCAAAATTAAGATACAATCCTCCAATATCAAGAGAGGGTTGACCTCTCCATCCTTGCCCCTTCCTTCCACCCAATAATATATGAGAGATAATAAAACTTTACAATAAATTATCACCATCAACCAACCATCACATAGAACCTGATAATGCTTCCTGAGACTTATTCAACTTATGCAATTCTTCACTTCTTGGAATACTTTGATCCTGTATATAATATTACTCAATGTATTCTCTGAATCTCCTCCAAGTTTCACTCCTTGAATCCTCCCAGAAAAGGAGTGATAGAGAAAATGGTAGACCTTATTCAATTTTGGTTTATTCAAGAGAGTGAACTTGTACAACATGTTCCACACTTAATATTTAACATCAGATTCTGAAATTCGTACACAGGAAACCACAGCCTGTACTATTTCCAATGCAATTAGTCTCACTTTATTTGGATTCTCTATGAATACGTTATGATTGTTTTACCCAGAACACATGTTTATGACTAGCTTCAGGACTAGTCAAAAACCATATCTTCCACAGAGTGTATCTCCAAAATTATAGTGAATAAAGAGATGCAATTTTTACCACGGGTACCTATATATGTCTTCTCAATAGCCTCCTAATTTCACCATCTGAATCGTTATAGAAACAAAGTTATAACAAAAATGGTAATATGACTTGTAAATAACATATCTTAGAACACATCACCAAAAGACTTCATCCTCCCTTGAAATTCGGCCTTCTTTACTTCAGATTTCCTCAGAAATTTGACTTATATCTCCTTGTTCATTAATAAACTTGTGTCTGTTGAAAAATGAATGTATAATGAGACGTATTATACCCTTTATGTCACTTCCTTTTAACATTAGGACCGACATGTAGTTTCTTCTTCAATTCACATTGTCATCTTCAAAAATTCATTTATCCTCAATCGTGAGGATCCACATGACGTGCCACATACCACTGGAAGTGGAATGAATTATACTATCCATCCATGGGTGTAGTATCTTCAGGTGTAATTTTCTTCATGTCTATCTACTTCGATCAACTGTGGGGTCCAAAATCCAATGGCTAGGGTTGACATCAATGACTACAACCAATGACTATGGTTGACATCAATGACAATAACCAATCTTCCAACAATCTCCCCCTTTGTCATTAATGGAAACACTCATGCTCCCCCTGTCATCATGATCCCAATTACTCTCACCCTTTGACATCAATGGAAAAAGGTGGGGCTTCTCCCTCTGAGTTCAATGGCATAAGGTGACCTTCTTCTTTGGGGTCGCTCCCCCTGAACCTGTGGGACTCAATAATACTTCATCCTTATTTTTGGTCTTTGGGACTTTTTCTTCCTTGGAATCATTTTGTGTGGATTTTGTCTTCTCACTCTTCTTCATGTCTAGGATGTATATGTTGTTCGGTCTTCTTGTTGCAGTTGCAACCAATCTTCCTAAGTTTTTTTCTTTGATTTTACATTTTCGAGAGTCAAACGTAAGAGTGTATCCTTGATCACATATTTTGATGACACTTAGGATATTATGCTTCAGATATTCAACCAATAGGAATTTTCTTGTTTTTACATTTTCACTTCCAAGCTTTACAGTTCCTTTTCTAAGTATTTTGGTAGATGAGTCATCTCCAAATGCAACATTTCCACCCTTTTTCTTCAAGCTGACAAATTTGCTTTGATCTTCGGTCATATGAGATGAGCGTCCACTGTCTATGAACCATTCGTCTTCTTATTTGCATTCTTTAGTGACCAATGTTATTCGAAAGTTTTCATTGTTTGGAATTTCTTTCCTTTTCCATGTTGTAGTTGGTATAGGGACATTTGGCATAGGATTATCTTCCTTCATCTCTCTTCAATCTAGTGTTTTGTGACCAAGATTATTGCACTTGTAGCATACAATATTTAGATCCATTAATGGGTCAAATGGATTATAATTTATGTTGACAGGTCTGTGAACATTTACATATCTACTATTTGCACCATTCATGTATCTTGTGTAGTTATTCCTTTCATTGATTCTACAATTGATTGCCTTGTGTCCAAAATTTCCACAAGTATAACAATGTCCAAGAAAGAAATTTTTATACCTGGGAGTAAGTGATCTTCTTTTTGGTGTGGTCCATCTAGGTTCACAATCTATTCTTCTGTAGTTTCCTTCATAATTATTGCTTTCATACATGATGGGAGAGGATCTTCTTGATGTCTCATTCCTTTTGAATTCTAGTCTTCTATCTTCTTGTTCAACTTGATCTGGAGTGTTGGTTTCATCATTTTCATCTTCCTTCTCTTGTTTTGTTATCTTCAAAATGTCATTGTATCCTAGTCATGTCTTTTCGTTTGGAGATATTTCACTGCTAAGGATCTCATCTAATTTTTTAGTGGTTTTTTCAAACTTCTTAAACTTTTCTATTGTTAATAGTAGCTCCCCTTTTGTGTGATCCAATTATTATTTCAATTTCTCATAATCATGTAATTGTTCCTTCAAGCTATGAATGGTCTTTTCAAGCTTGTAATTTTATTCTTCACAACTACTCAATTCACCTTTTAGTATTATGTTTGTGTTTCTAAGCTTGCTATTATTAGTTTCAACATGCTTCAACTTTTCAAGATTCTCATCTTCTTGTTCACTCCCTACATTGTCTTTGTATCCCCAAAAGGAATCAAGGTTGGTTTCTTCATCTGAATCTTCTTCAGAAATGATTTATTCTTCTTTAGAACTCTTGTGATCATCATCATGGGTTTCTTGGATTATGAAGAGGACTTCTCCTCCATCATTATCTTCTTCATCACTCTCATATGAGGAGATGGCATCATCCTTGGAGTAGAATATCTTTTTATTGTTGAGACTTCTCTTTTTATAGTATCATTTTCCAGCAATATGTCATATTCTACCACAGTTAAAGCATTTGAGAGGAGACTTACCTTTGTATATGTCAGTTCCCTTCTAGAGCCTTCTTACGAAATTTGTTATTTCTTTATCAAGGTCATTATCCTTGTCTTTTGTCTTATTTATGGATTTAAAATATGCTTCATTGTTTGGTTGGTCACTTTCTGTACCTTTTCTCATTTCATATGCTATAAGATACCAATGTAATTCTTCCATTTTCATTTTGGTCAAGTCCCTAGTTTCTTCAATGGCGAACACCTTAGCATCATACTTCAAGAGAAGTGATCTCAAAACTTTTTGTGCAACCAAGGATTCATTGAGCTCTTCAGCTAATCCTCTGATAGCATTAACAACTTTATCAACTCTAAGAAAATAGCTTGCAATATCTTCCTTTTCATCCATCTTCAAATTTTCAAATTATGCTCTATGTCGTTGAAGTTTGACCTGCTTAAATTTTGGATCACCTTCATAGATACTCTTGAGTTTGTCCTGTACCTCTTTAGTAGTGTTGCATCCCATCACTTTTCTAGCCATGGTTGGTGCCAATGCTCCTAGAATAACATGTATGGATTTTGAATTACAACTCATGAGATTCTTCTCATTTGGATCGGTTGGAGCATTCTTTGGGATTATGTAGCCATTTAGAACTAAGAACCAAATGTCTACTCCCAAAGTTGTTAGGTAATTTTTCACTCTATCACTCCAGTATGCATAATTTCTTACATAAAATCGTTGAATCCCATTTGGAATTTTCTCATGGTCATCCATCTATGCTCAGGATTTTCCTTCCAGTGGTTAAATTTTTCTAAAGGAAACCTACTCTGATACCAATTCTTGGAAATACTGAGAGGGGGGTGAATCAATATTTAGAGAAAATAGTATTTTTGAACTTTTACTTCAATCAGATCATGTATTCAATTTATATCCAATCAGAAATGAAGACTATCTAATGAACAATGAAGAATAGTATAAGAGATATACCAATACACCATGCATAGTATATAATAAGTAATCATGTATTATTGTTCAAAGGAAGTAATGACTTCCAAAGGTAGCTACAGCTTCCAAATATAAAGGGAGGGATAAACCTCCAAAAGGAAGATACATTCATCCAATATCAAGAGAGGGTTGACCTCTCTATCCTTTCCCCTTTCTTCCACCCAAGAATGTATGAGAGATAATAAAACTTTACATTAAATTATCACCATCAACCAACCATCACATAGAACCTGATAATGCTTCTTGAGACTTCTTCAACTTTTGTAATTCTTCACTTCTTGGAATACTCTAATATTGTATAAAATATTACTCAATGTATTCCCTGAATCTCCTCCAAGTTTCACTACTTGAATCCTCCTAGAAAAGGAGTTATAGAGAAAATGGTAGTCCTTATTCAATTATGGTTTATTCAGGAGAGTGAATTTGTATAGCATGCCTCGTGCTTAATAATTAACATAAGGTTATTAAATTCATACACATGAAACTAAAGCCCGTACTATTTCTAATTAAATTGGTATCACTTCATTTGGATTCTCTATGAAGACATTATGATTGTTTTACTCGGAAAACATGTTTATGACTAGCTTCAAGACTAGTCAAAAACCTTATCTTCCACAGAGTGTATCTCCAAAATTATAGCGAATAAAGAGCTAAAATTTTTACCACAGGTACCTAGATATGTCTACTCAATAGCCTCCTAATTTCACCATCTGAATCGTTCTAGAAACAAAGATATAGAAAAAATGGCAATATGACCTGTAAGTAACATACCTTAGAACACATCACCAAAAGACTTCATCCTCCCTTGAAATTTGGCCTTCTTTACTTCATATTTTCTCAAAAATTCGAATTATATCTCCTTGTTCATTAATAAACTTGTGTGTGTTGAAAAATGAATGTATAATGAGATGTATTTATACACTTTATGTCACTTCCTTTTAACATTAGGGTCGACGTGTAGTTTCTACTTCAATTCACATTGTCATCTTCAAAAATTCATTTCTCCTCAATCATGAGGATCCACGTGACGTGCCACATACCACCGGAAGCATCATGAATTATACTATCCATCCATGGGTGTTGTATTTGCATGTGTAATTTCCCTCATGTCTATCTACTTCGATCAACAGTGGGGTCCAAAATCCAATGTCTAGGGTTGACATCAATGACTACAACCAATGACTCTGGTTGATATCAATGACAACAACCAATATTCCAATAGATGGAACAAGAATTAGTACTATTGCATAGTCATGTCTACATATGTGATCGATGAAGAAATTTTGTGTGTCCAAATCAAGGTAGTTGAGAACAACACTTGCTTTCTATTACAGATTGAACTTCATGCTAGTAATTATCATCCAAATCTAATGAAAATTGATCTCATTGTTGATGATATATCTTGTGAAAATTAAGGTTGCATTTTACCGTCATACAACCAATCAAATCAGTTAGGGACAAATAAGGCAAGTGATTTAAAAATTTGTATTCTAGTATTTTTTTTTTAAATGTTTATGCCAACAAAAAACATCTTCTATATTACATCATATGAACGTGACAAATAATCTCACAAATACTCATCATGAAAATAATACAACATTTCTAAAAATAACTTGTATCAAAAATTTTAAAAAGGATATCAATACATTACCTTTCAAGTCCTTGAAAGAAATTCCTTCAAAGGTAATGATGTAGAAGGCCAATAGAAGCTACAACAAATCAAAAGGTAGTCAAAAGATTTTTTTCTATTGATATCTATAGATTTTTTATATCACCTATAAATTTTCAATATCAAAAAGTGAATGAGGAAGAAGTGGAAAATATTGTCTTATTATTTGTCACAAACTTTATAACAACAGTTAGAGACGCTCTCCTAATGTATTTCGACAAAGTAGATGAAGAGACTATTCTACCTAAATATGAAGATGAATTTGAAAGGGAAACCTTTCATTTCTATATCTTGGATGGGAAACACACTAGTTTTTCTCAAAACAAATAATTAAAAATTAAAAATAAAAATATGAATCAATCCATTATGAATTTTGTTATTGTAAAGATCATTTGCATCATTCTTTTGTTCCACAAGGAATTATTACAAAATTATGAAAACAATAAAATAGTTCTAACAAGGAGTATGTTGACACTCTCGTCATTGATTAAGTCATGAAAGAAAGGGAGAAATGGATATATAGTAATAGGCCAATACGTCTAGGGAAGGGACACATTGGCTCAAAAGAGTGGTAGGTATAAATCGTATTTTTGTGACCCATTCTCCACTATTATATAACTTGATGTATAATTTTGATTTGTTTCTTACTCTTCAAATGTATTATTTTGCATAATTTCCAAAATGAATGTATGGATGTTTTTAATGTTTTGAGCAAGGATAACCTAAAATATCAAGATGATTATTGTCTTGAGATTAGATTATTTATGGAACAAATGGTGGACAATGTTTGAAATTTATAAAAATGTTTCAATAGCATGCTCACCTAAGAGCATCAAGAAACATGACTTCATTCAAAATAAAACAAATCACTATGGCTCTAACACTTTTAGACCATTACATGACACAGATGAAGAAAAATTGTACATTGTAGCAGAGAAAATAATGGATGGATCTATTTGGTTGAGTACAAAAATTGACCCTAATGTTCATGTTGGGGATTGGGTGTAACCTAATATGAAACAAACAAACAGAACTATATACAATCAAAGAGGAAATAATATCTTGAAGGCATAAGGTGGTGCCTAAAGACATTGTTACAACACTTAAGCATGGCTCATTGTGATAAGAACATCACAATGCATATTGGACATCTTGTACATAACAAGGATATATTCATGATGATAATGACCCATTGGATCTGTTATTTATAGCTTCAATATCTAACTAACTTCCCTGAAATTGGGAGGATCTTGTCCACATATAATCGTCAGTTGTTAGAGTTGACTCCATCAAATCTGGGTTGTCTAGTCGACTCAACAAGGATTCTTGAACCGACCGTCCATGCATCCAACTCATATTTGATTGCTTGGCCAGTCAATCCACCAACCAATTGTCTTTAATTGTTGGTAGAATGTCCAACTGACAGGATTGTATACTACTCGACCAATTGATGTAGATATCTGGTCAACCACCCGATCGACTGTTTCCATATGTAGGTCAACCACCCAACTGATTGTTTCCAGAAGTAGGTCGACCACCCGATCGATTGTTTCTATATGTAGGTTGACCACATGACTGAATATTTCCAAATGTTTGTCAATCGCTCGTTCAAATTATTCCATGATAAGTGTGATGAACCATCTTAACTTGATGTTCCAACACCCCCCCCCCCCATCAGCACACGCCTCTGGAGATTTAGGAGGTGAAATTATGTCAACATGAAAACCCCCCATAATTTCAGCTTCCTAAAGCCCAAGAATCTTACGAATATTGATAAATATAGCTTCATATGAATGCTTAGTAAATATATCAACTACATGATCATCTATTCTCCAATAGATAAGAGAGACAATGTTTTCATGAATCATCTGTCTCAAATAGTGAGCATGGAACTAAAAATTCTTCATCTTACTCAGGGAAATAGGATTATCAGTAACTTGAATGGCACTTTGATTGTCATGGTAGATTGTAGTTGAGGTTTGAAAAGAAAATCTAAGTTCACCAAGAATTTCTTGGATCCAGATTACCTATGTACCTACATGAATGGCTCCATGATATTCTGCTTCTATAATCGACAAGGAGACTACCTTATGTTTCTTTCACGACCAAACCAATGGTCCAATGTTGAAAAAAAACACATAGCCATAAGTGGGCTTACAATGATCATTGTCACCAGCCCATTCATATATGATGAAGCTTACCAACGAATCTAAACTTCGTCAATACGTGATACCAAAATGAGTGGTACCCTTGAGACAGTGTACAATTCACTTTACTACTTTCCAATGGATTTCTTTGGGGTCCTGCATAAACTAAGAAACCATACTAATAGCAAAGGAAATGTTAGGTCGACTATGAGTAAGATAAATAAAAATATCAACCAATTGTCGATAAAGTGTAGTATCGAATTTGGTAGTTTGACAAGTTTTGGTTAGTTTTACTTCGGATTGAAAATAAGTAGCACAGGGATTACAATATTTCATCTTAAAACATTTCAAAATATCCACTACATATTTGGATTGAGAAACAAAAAACCATCACATAGTGGTAATACTTAAATACCCAAAAAATAATATTGAGTACCAAGATATGTGAAAGGAGTTAGCAAGTTATTTCTTCAGTCTAAGAATGAGATTAGTGTTATTTCCAATGATGGAAATTTCATTGACATATACATAAAAAATAAAAGAGTTTCCATTGGTATGGAGTACATACAATTTGTGATCAGATTCACAATGTTTGAAACCAAGTGGAAGAAAGAAACTATCGATATTAGCATACCAAGCTCATGGAGATTGCTTCAAACCATAAAGAGATTTCTTGAGTCTAAAAACTAGGTTAGAATTTGTCACAAAACCAAGAGGTTGTTCCATGAACATTTATTCAGATAGGTCTCCAAGAATAAAATCACTCTTCACATCCATATCTTGTATCTATCATCCAAATCAAGTAGCAAGGGAAAGAATCAGTCAAACAGAGTTTATCTTTGCAATAGGGGAAAAGGTGTTAGTGTAGTCGATGCCTTCTTGTTGATAACATCAAGTGATATTTATGATGCTCAACAACAACCTGGGAGGTAAATTTGTTCTTGTAGACCCAGCAACACTTCACAATGTTCTTTCCTTCCAGTCAAAGAACTAATTCCCAACTCTAATTCTTCAACAAAGAATCGTTTTTTTCTGCATATCCTGCTCCCATTTAGGTTGACCTTGAGCATCTGAGTAGGTAACAAGGTGAGAATTTTTTAGTACAGGAGTCATCAATGCAATTTTGGAATGGTTTTTTTTTACTTTGATTTTTTCATCCTAAAGAGATATCACCAACATCAAGTCCAACAACTTCAATTGTATTGGCAACCCATCTGTGTAGACAAGAAATGGGTGAATTGTTGTTCACCATAGAATGTCAATCAGAAGTCGGAAAAAATTCAGTTGGCTGAGATGGTGTATCAATCAAAACATATATCGATGGACTAACCAACTCAAAGGTCAATGGTCTAGTTGAAACAGGAACAAAGTTTGATTGTCCAGTCGAAGAACTGAAAAATGGAATAGGAGAACCATAGATGGAAACAACATCAAAGTGATCATCCTATAACAATCCATAGGAGGAATGAAACAACTTGATGCTAGAATACTTCTCATCAAACCATACATTACATTTGATAATGATGTGTTGTTTCATGAGAAAAAACACTCGATAGGCCTTAGACTCTTCATAGTAGCCCATCATGATGCAAGCATGACTTTTTTCATCCAATTTATTTCTACAAACATCGGAAATATGAGCATAGGAAACACATCCAAACACACGAAGGTGGTTGACTCAGTGCTTCTTTCCACACCATCGTTCGACCAGAGTCACTAAAGGAACAAATCGAGTTGAGATGTGATTGATCAGATAGTTTACATAATATACAACTTCAACCCAAAGCGATGAGGAAAATCTTTGGCCTACAAAGACATCTAGTCATTCCGACTAACATCTTATGCATGTGTTATGCAACACCATTATACTTATGTGTATAAGGAATCAACCACTTCCATTCAATACCAAACCGAACCAGGTATCCTTCAAAAGGTTTATTTATATACTCACCACCATTTTTTGATCTCAGAAAATTAACAGGTCGACCACATTTATTTTTAGAAAAGGCTCTAAATTCTTTGAAATTTTCCAAGAAAATATTCTTATTCTTCATTTAATAAACCCAAGTGAAACGAGATATATCATAAATGAAATTCAAGATATACCTTTCACCTACTAGGGAAGGTAGATCGATACAACATACATCACTATGAACTAGCTCCAAGAGATTATGTACTCGCCATTCTTTTCCAAAGTCAAAAGGTTTCTAATGATTCTTTCCAAAAATACATCCTTTAAAGACTCCATCAGGGGGGGGGCACTTTAGGTAAACTAGAAACCATTTTATGATTTTCCATCGAATGAAGACTTTGAAAATTCAATTGTCTGAGTCATTCATACCAAGTTCAACTTCGCTTATCATTGTGAGCAACAAGATCACACGGTTTGGAGTTGGGTCGAATCATGTCACAAAATTTGTACAAAATGTCCTTCGAGTCAAGAAATCCTCTGGAAACAATCGACTAGACTTTCTTCAAATATTGAACAAAGAACTGATTCATCTAGAACTCCATAATATTACATGTTTATGTTAACTACGAAATAGAAAATGGATTGGGACTGAGGTTTGGCACATGATAAATGTCGACAATTCTCCCATGTTAATAGGAAACATCACCCTAACCACCAATATCGAGAGAAAAATCATCAACAACATAAATATTCCTCTCCTCGGCTTCATATAAAGAGGTGAACAAGGAAGCATCCTTAACAATATGATGAGTGCACCCAGATTTGACTACCCATTCATTTTGCGTAGAATGAGACATCAAGGCTTGAGAAGTTATAACTTGGAAGGTGAAATTATCAGAGGGTCAATGAATAGAAGACATCTCTCCTTCAAGGCATTTAACCTTTTCCTCTAAGTCATCTCTCTTCTTGTAGTATACCTTTTCCACATGTCTATTATTTCCACGGTACTTACATGTATTCTTCTTTTGAATTTGATGGGGTGCATCTTTATACCCTTTTGGTTTCTGGTCGAGGCATATATGTCTCTATACATGGGTATCAAACCATCCTCTTTCCTTATGATTTGACTTTCCCTTTCCTTTGAGAAAGTGAGCTTCATGTTTACCACCAAGCTTACCTTCTTCAATAAATATGTGTTGATCAATGATCAAAATACCAAAGAAAGATTCAAAGGTTTAATCCTTACCATGTTCCTTGCATACCTTCCAATTGGCATGGAAAGTTGAAACAAACATGTTGAATGGTATTCTCAAATTCATTGGGATCGGATCAATGATTTGTTCATCTTTATTCTGGTAATTATTTACATATTCACCTAATTTCAATTGCAGTTCCTTCACATGCACCAA
Organism: Picea engelmannii; assembly: GCA_009831015.1. NCBI lineage: Eukaryota > Viridiplantae > Streptophyta > Pinopsida > Pinales > Pinaceae > Picea > Picea engelmannii. The sequence continues at coordinate 323,354 of ML789356.1, forward strand.
ATAGTCCTCTATTCTATCAAAATAATGAGGATCGAGAGAGATCAACTCTTTCTCCAACTATATGATGTGTCTTTCATCGACTCTGTCGAACAACAACTCTAACGTATTCCAGACTTGATGAGGGAAGTTGATTCCACAAATGTGAAAAGAAATTTCTTGTGACATATAGGTCGTGATAACCCATATGGCCTCATCCTTCTTTCCAACAACATTGAACTTTGTCTGATCATATGTTGGATCAAGAATCGTAGTCTTTGTATACTTCCACGGTCCTTTACTCTTTGGTAGGGTTTCCATGTCTAGTGCCCATACTACACAATTTGATCCATTCAGAATTATGGGATTGATATTTGAATCCATCTTTGATATATAGAAAAATAATATTTGTTTCCACAAGTTATAGTATGAAAATCACCATCCCATATTCAATCACACAATAGATCAGACTCAACAATATTTGGGGACAACATGCGAAGTTTCAAACCATCGGTTATGATACCATGTTGAGGATTGGGTGTAACCTGATATGAAATAATATTTTGAAGATAGAAGGTGGTGTCTAAAGACACCATTAAAACACTTAATCACAGTGTACTATGATCAAAACATCACAATTGTAAGATGCTTAACTTGAAATATATAACACCACAAGAAAAATATACCCCAATAATAACATGCCATTCAATAGAGAGCATAAACAAAATATTGATATAACCAACAAAGTTTTGTTCGCTTGCCTCTTCAAGGGGGAAACCTCCAAAATGAGTAGATATCTCTTACAATAATACTCAAGATAAATTTTCTCATACGTCCTACTCTTATTTATACTAATTCTATGTTCTAAAGAACATTCTAGAGGAAGATCTTTCTAGAAGCAGAAGCTTCTATTAGGTCTTCTGACATTGACTTGTTCACATTTATTTAATAGGAATTATTAACTAATGTTGGTCTTTATTGCATGGAAAATATATCATGCTAACTAATGACCCACTAAGGGGGCTTAGGGTTGGACCCTAACATGTCCTCCCCCTTCAAAAGTATCCTTGTCCTCAAGGATAAAGATGCAGAAATTGTTGAAGTATGGAAGCTAGTTCCCTAGTCACATCCTCTAGAGACCTATTCTTCCACTTGATCAACACTTATTTGATATTTCGGCCATGCAAGTGACGCTCGTGCACATTGAAGATTGATTCTGGTTTTAGCCAAATGGATCCTTCTTCATCTAATTTAGGAAGGATAGTTTGAACCCTGCAATTCTCACCCGCCACTTTCTTCAAATAGGAAACATGGAACACTAGATGTATTTTGGAGGCAACTGGAAGTGTCAGTTTGTAGGAAACTAGACCAACACATTTCATAATCAAATAGGATCCACAAAATTTGGGTTCCAACTTGTGGGGGCCATGGGATTTGAGCGATGTTTTCTTGTAAGTTTGGATTCTAAGAAACACCTGATAACCTTCTTGAAAAACTCGTTTAGAATGTTGTTGTCCAGCTCGTTGCTTCATACGATTTTGGGTCATGTGGAGATTATCCTTTATATCCGCAAGGGTAGTTTCTCTACCTTGTAGCAACTTATCAATAGCCTGGACCTTTTATGTTCCTAGAAGATAGGAAGCTATTGTAGGTGGTCATTGGCCATACATTATTTCATATGGTGTCATTTTAGTTGATGTATGATAGGAAGTGTTGTACCACCATTCTGTCAAGGGTAACCATTGCACCCACTGATGTTTTTTTTCTGAAGCAAAGTAGCACAAGTAGGTTTCCAAAAATTTATTGACAACTTCCATGTGGTCATCCATCTGGGGATGGTGTGTTGTGCTCGTGTTCAATTGTGTTCCATGTAGTTTAAATAATTTTTTCAAAAAAGTGTTGGTGAAGGTAGGGTCATGATCGGACACAATGGATGTTGGCATACCATGTTGTTTGGAAATTTGATCAATGAAAACTTGCACTACCATAACGGGCGTAAAAGGGTGTGGTAAGGGAAAAAATGTGCATACTTGGAGAGGCGATCTACCACGACCATGAGGATTGACTTGTTACCTATATTTAGAATGCCCACTTTAAATTCCATGGAGATGTTAGTCCAAATAGAATCTAGAATGAGTAATTTTAGTAAAGATCCTGGGGTCTTGGCAGTTTCACCTTTATTATGTTAGAAAATACCACATTCAGTGAAAAAGGTAAGGATGCCTTTATTCATGCCTTCCTATAAAAAAGAATGACTAGCACAAGCATATGTCTTTTGGAATATTGAGTGATCGGAAATAGAAGATGAGTGCAACTCATTTAATATCTGGGGCTTGAGTGTTGACGTTGGAGAAAAAAACCAAGCGATTGTTGGAATATTCACCAATACTAAGAGGGAGGGGTGAATCAGTATTGAGCACTTTTTACCATTTTTAATCACAACATGTAAACATTAACTTATCAACAATGTATCACTTATGATTGCATTCAAGATATCATAAAAATATAACCATAGATACACAATACACAAGAATTTTACGTGGAAACCCAAATGGGATAAAACCAAGGAACGCTTTTTAATATATATCTTGAAGATTACATTCACTAGAAGCACCAACTTCCAAAATTGTCCAGCACCAACCCCCTTATTTATAGGCTCCAACCTGAAGGAAGCTACAACTCTCTAAATTCTCCAACTCAAACTGGAAGGAGGCTCCAACCCCCTAGTTTACAGGAACCAACCTAAAGGAAGCTCCAACTCCCAACATTCTCTAGCTCCAACTGGAAGGAGGATACAACTCCCTATTTTTATGAGCACCAACTCAAAGGAAGCTTCAATTTCCCTACAAGCATCAACCTGCTATCTAAAGATACCAATCTTCATATGCACCACCCAGCCTCCCAGAAATATAAATAAGAGACTCAACCTATTACTGTTACTATCTCTGATATTGATACATCATCATCAGACTCAGCCTATCATTGTTACTGTCACCAATATTGATACATCATTATCATCAAAACCATATACACCACAATTGATATATCAACCTCATCAAAACTAGATACACCATAATTGATACATCATCATCATCAAAACTAGATCCACCACAACTTATAAATCAATATCATCAAAGATGGATACACCATAATTGATATATAAACATCATCAACCTAGTTCCACTTAGAAACTAGGTCCACATAAATACCCTGGTTCCACATGGTTCCAAATATAAACCCCAACATCACTCCTTAATTTTATATCGAACACTTGTTTGGGAGTATTTTATGGATTAGTCACAAACCCTGACTTCCAACAAGTATAACTTTGTACCTGTAACAAATCAAGGTCTGAAAATTATACCCATTCTTATCCAATATCTTCTCTGAAATTTTTCCAATTTTCACTCCTTGAATCATCACTAAAAAAGAGATATAGCGAATATGGCAGACCTTCCTGAATTATGGCCTATTCTCGAGAGAAAACTTGTAAATAATTCCACATGATCAATATTTGATATATGATTCTGAAACTCGTAGAAAAAATACTAAGGATTGTACTCTTTTTAATGAAATTGGTCTCACGGAATTTGGATCCTCTATGAATAATTTATGACTTTTTTACCTGGAACACCTTTTTGAGACTAGTTACATGACTAGTCAAAAACCCTATATTCCATAAAGTGTATCTCCAATAGTAAAACAACCCAGAATATTAAATTTGTACCAATGGTACCTTGATATGTCTTCTCAACATCCTCCAATTTTTTCTATCTGAATCATTCTAGAAAATATTTTATAGTGAAAATGGTAAGATCGTCTTTAAAAAACATACCCTAGAACACATCATCACAAGACTTGATCTTCCCTTGGAATTTCTCCCTTATTCACTTCATATTCCCTCTAATATTCACTACCAATATTGTGCTAAGAGATAACAAGATTGAATGATGAAAATGAGAGGTTCTTAATGTATATTTATACCCTTCCAAGCACCTTCTTTACTTGACCTTGAACCAACTTGTAACTTGTATTTGCAACAACTTTTTCTCCTTTACTTGAGTTTAGGGCCAACTTATAACTTCTTGACCTTAGATCCAGGGCTTCCTTGCCATACTCAAGGATTCATCTTTAAGATGGCATAACTTATCAATCATGACGAACCACATGGCGTGCCACCTGTTAGTGTCCTATAAATAGGTTGTTAGGTTTTGGATAAGTTTATAGGATAAAGTCATGTCATGGGTTAAATAAGAACATTGTATGATTTTTTCTTAAATCGTGAGTCATAGGTTTGTTTGTCATGGGAAGGGTTTTCTTTTCTTAACCATGTAACTTATGGTTTTTTGTGCCAAGATGTGGGTCATCATGTCACTAAAGGGTCATTATGAAGGATCATGGTGTTGTTTCAAGACAGTCGGAGTCAGTCTTGTCAAAGTTCTAACGATTTCATGAAATCAAATCTATCAAGGACATGTGGCATCATCAAGAACACCATTGTGTAGCACAAGTTGTTGCATAACGTCCTAATGTTGTGTGTGGAGGTACGAATAGGTATGATGGCAATGATTCATGATTTAATTGAAGTTATCTTTCAAATTTATCCTCCCTCCAGGTAAATAAAGCATCAATAAATCGTTCATATTCATCCACATTTTCAAAACCTCCTGGCCAAGATTATTTCACAAAGGTCACAGAGGTCATTATTGTTTGTTGTTGTGCAAAGGTCACAGAGGTCGTTGTATTTCATTGTTGCACAGAAGATGTTACTCTCATTTCTTGCGTACAGGATCCATAATATCATAATTTGAAGTGTTAACTTGATACAATAAGTTGAAAATTTAAATCTATTGATGAACACCTATTCTAATCATCGGTGCACACGGTTACAGTTCACACAGGGTTGATATATACTAGCATCATGACAACTCTAGAACGTAGAAGAAAGAATGTAAAAGGTGGTGATATCGTGAGGTTTGATCCATAAGGTTTAAATTTTGTAAATGCAGACCCAGCAATCATAGCATCCTTTGAACAGGTGGATTGCATCAGGTTCTATGAAAAACTTCATGGGTATAGAAGACAAGTGGTGAGGGAGTTTGCAGAGAATTTTGATGGAACGAAGACTAAGATGGGAAACCTCCAGTTGCAGGTTTCTGAATATAGCATTTTTTTTGCAACAGAAATCACTACTCATGGAGAATAGTGGTTCAAAGGCATCTAGTTAGATCTGTCTTACTATGTGAAGACTGAATTTAGAAATACTAAATTTGGAGCTACCATACCCAGAGATATTTTATTGGAAATTCATAGTGATTTGTTGAGAGTTATCCAAAGGTTTTTTACATGTGAAGGGATATTTAATAGGTTTACCAATACCATATCAGGCTCTTAATGCACTTCATTGGTAAGAATCCTTTGAATCTACCATATTTCCTTTTCATAAGTTTAGGAAAGATGGATGACAGAGTACAACTAAGGAAAGAGAAAGGAGATGCTAGCCTCTTCCATTTTATTTTTTATCAAACTGATAGTATTAGAAGAACTGAGAAAGAGAAATCAATACTAGGAGTCTTTTCTAAATTCATCAAGCATAGTGGTAGATTCCCTAAGCATCCCACAAAGATTGATAAATACGCCCTCATCAGTACAAAGAACTGCAATATCAATCCCTGAGAGTTTTGTTAAGAAAAGGGTAAAAGAGACTGAAGATCCTATAGCGAGTCAGCAGGTTAAAAACAAAGGGAAGAAACTCCTATTCTCTCCAGAAGTGACTAAAGCTCCTAGAAAAACACTCACCGGGTCTACAGCAAAGAGAATGCATGTTATACATAAATCACATGAAACTAGTGAGACTCCATAAACCTTCATACAACCAACCCTCTTAGATGACAGAAACACTTCAATTATTGAGTTGCAAGAAGAGTTGAAGAAGGCTCACTCTATCATAGCACAGTTGCAACATGTAAATAGAGAACTAAAGAAGAATTCTCTAGAAGAGGCTTTCAGGAAAGATACCTCTGTGACAGGAGAAAGGTCGGCACTATCAACTCCAAATGGCTCCAAATCAAGGAGTAAATGGAAAGCAGTAGAACAGACTCCATAGGAAGGAGATTCATAATCTGAGTGTGCCTTTAACAATGCCCTCAACTAGGAAGTTGTAGCATCAAGAGGAAATCCTAGCACATAATCATCCAGCAGAAAGGAAAGATGATTAAGGAAATCTCACTTTCAAGAGGTTGAACAAACAGCTTAGAGAAGAACAAGATGTGATAGTTCAACTCAAAGAGAGAGATATGAAATTCAAGATAAATTTCACAGAACACCTAAGAGACTATGGATCTGCAATAGATAATGCTACATCAATGGTGAGAAGAACCCTGACATTACACAGATAGTTGAAGAATTTTTATCAATAGAACCTCATTTTGAGGAAGGAGAACAAGACCCTCAAGCAAATCCCGCAGCAGGTGGAGATTGGAAAAAAAGGAAAAATTGATTTTCTAGTTGACGCAGCCATGAGAACTAAGTTGTTGGAAAGTGTGTATGGAAATATTATTGAACATATTGTAATCTTTCCCTGTTGTTAATGAAAAATTGTTGGATCAGAAGTCCTTGAGTTTTGACCACAGAGATACATGTGATTGTGATATTTTATGCATGTGTTTCCTCAGTCTTTTCTTTCATGTTTTATACTTTATATTGTATGGTTTCTTCTCTATGTTGATGTGAAATATATGTATCAGAATTCATCTTTATCAGATGCTCTGTTGCATGTAGTTCGAGTTGTACTTATTCTATAATTTATTTGAGATTCATCCATGTTAGATGCCTTGAAGGATTATTGTTTTCTCTATAACCTATTTTCTACAACATATATATTTGGCTTAGAATATTACTTTTTATCTTTCCTCTATTCAATCCTTTCTTAAATCTACCAGGTATCTAGCAAGATTTTATTGACTTTCGACTTTAGTGACTCTATATCCCAATGTAATTTTTTTTCATATTTCCACCAACCTTATAAATTCATTTACCTTAGATATCTAGCCTTTAATTTAAACCAAATCAATCCTTTCAGTGATTGATTTGAAGAGAAAGAGCCCTCTTTGGTTGGAAGGGATAGCTTCCAGCCCCAAGTTGGTTTTGAGGTTATTCCTGTACCTATTTCCTCCTCAACCAAACAAATTACAAAGAGATAACATTTTGGCACTGTTTTCGAGGACTCAAAGGTGAAATTTCCCTGGGAAAATGACAAAATTTTCTAAAATTGGTTCCTGAGAGTGACAGTGAATTGGATACAGCTCTGGCTGAATTTTCACTCTGGTGACTGCAAATTTGAAGATCAGTTGTTGAATATCAATTTTGTTACAGAATCTTGGCTACCCAAAAAAAATACACAAGGCGTCATCTAGATCCAGATCCTACACAAGCCATTGACAACCCAGAAGGAATTTTGCGCAAAATTAACAAAAAAGCAACTCAATCAGGTATTTTTCTAGACAGATTTTTGTCATTGCCTAAAAGTGGATTAGAAATAATTGATGACCTTGAATTTGATATTAAATTTGAGAAGTCCTTGTTTAGATTCAAGTCAAAATCTGATTTGATTGAAATTATATTTGATGAAAATAAATTTCAAACATTTATTCCTATTGTTCCTATCCAAGTTGTAGTAATTCTCAGTCATATCATACAGTCAGGTCAAAATCCTCCTAGAGTTATCGAAGCAAGATTTTCCCCATTATTTCTCCATGTTTCACTTCATGATCTACCACATAACTATGCACAAAGAATCAAACATTTTGAGGCAGAAGGGGATGTAACAGCCCAACAACATTTAGATAGGTTCATTGATTTCATAGATCTTGAAGAAGTTGATGTTGAACCAAACCATGTTCAGAGAATAATAAGTCAATTAGTTCATGTTCATCAAATGAGAGAAGAGTTTTTTAAGAATGTTCAACTATATCAAGACAAAATGAAGAAAGTTTTTGACAAGAGAACTAAGGCTGATGACTTTTAGATCAATGATTTGGTTTTAAAATGGGATGCAAGAATTGAAGACAAGTGTGAACATTCTAAATTTGAAAATATATGGAAGGGGCCATACAAAGTTGTAGAATATCATGGGAATAATGCATTCCTATTACAAGAGCTCAATGGAGAATACATCAATGGAGGACCTGTTAATGGCAGGTTTCTCAAGCACTATTTTACTTGAAGCATTTCATTTTTTCACTTCATTGTAAATATCCATTTTCTTTAGTATTTTTTTCATTTTAGGTACTACTCAACAAATTTGAAGCCCGAAGAGAATGCCCTAAGGTCTGATAAGTAATGCTAAGTGTGTTTGTACATAAAATATCAAGTCAGTTTGAGTCATTTTAGTAGCAAATAAAGAGCCCAATGGATAAGGCTACTACTCTATCTATTCTTTGGAACCTCACATGGAGGATGCCATCCCCATCGGAGCCTATGTTAGTGTCCTATAAATAGTTTGTTAGGTTTTGAATAAGTTTATAGGATAAATTCATGCCATGGGTTAAATAAGAACATTGTATGATTTTTTCTTAAATCATGAGTCATAGGTTTGTTTTTCATGGGAAGGGTTTTCTTTTATTAACCATGTAACTTATGGTTTTTTGTGCCAAGATGTGGGTTTTCATGTCACTAAAGGGTCATTATGAAGTATCATGATGTTGTTTCAAGACATTCGGAGTCAGTCTTGTCAAAGTTCTAACGATTTCATGAAATCAAATCTATCAAGGAATGTGGCATCATCAAGAACACCATTACGCAATGCAAGTTGTTGCACAATGTCCTAATGTTGCGTATGGAGGTACGATGAGGTATAATGGTAATGATTCATGATTTAATTGAAGTTATATTTTAAATTTATCCTCCCTCCACGTAAAGAAAGCATCAAGAAATTGTTTCTCTTCATCCACAATTTCAAAACCTCTTGGCCAATCTTGTTGCGCAAAGGTCGCAGAGGTCGTTGTTGTTCGTTGTTGTGCAAAGATCGCAGAGGTCATTGTTGTTTGTTGTTGCGTAAAAGACGCTACTCTCATTTGTTGTGCACAATTCCCTTTTATGGCCATTGTTGTGCACTATGCAGAGGTTAATGTTTTCATTTGATGCGCAGAGGTTGTTGCTCGCATTTGTTGCGCACGGGATCGAGAGTATCAAAATTTGAAGTGTTAACTTGATACAACAAGTTGAAAATTGCAATTTATTGTTGTGCACCTATTATAATCATCGTTTCACATGGTTATAGTTCACACAGGGTTGATGTATACTAGCATCATGACAACTCCAAAACGTAGAATAAATAATGTAAAAGGTGGTGATATTGTGAGGTTTGAACCACAAGGTTTAAATTTGGTAAACGCACACCCAGCAATTAGAGCATCCTTTGAACAAGTGGGTTACATCAAGTTCTATGAAAAACTTCAGGGGTACAGCAGACAGGTGGCAAGGGAGTTTGCATGGAATTTCAATGGCGCTAAGGATAAGGTGGGCAACCTCCAGTTGCAGGTTTTTTAAGATAGCATTGTTGCTACAACAGAAATCCCTACTCATGGAGAACAGTGGTTCAAAGGTATGTAGTTAGATCTTTCTTACTATGATGATTTTCTGAATCTTGAATTTAGAAATACTAAATTTGGAGCTACCATACCCAGAGAGATTTTATTGGAAAGTCATAGTGATTTGTTGAGAGTTATCGAGAGGTTTTTACATGTGAAGGGAGATTTAATAGGGTTTACCAATACCATATCAGGCTCTTAATGCACTTCACTGGTAAGAAGCCTTTGAATCTACTATGTTACCTTTTCAGAAGATTAGGAAATATGGTTGACAGAGTACAACTAAGGAAAGAGAAAGGAGATGCTAGCCTCTTCCATTTTTCTTTGATCAAACTATTAGTATTAGAAGAACTGAGAAAGAGAAATCAAGACTGGGTGTATTTTCTAAATTCATCAAGCATAGTAGTAGATTCCCTAGGCAGCCCACAAAGCTTGATAAATACACCCTCATCAGTAGAAATAACTACAATATTGATCCCTGAGAGTTATGTTAAGAAAAGGAAAAAAGATATTGAAGAGCCTATAGCAAGTCAGCAGGCTAAAAAGAAAGGGAAGAAACTCTTATTCTCTCCAGAAGTGACCGAAGCTCCCAAAAAAACACTCATCGGGTCTGCAGCAAAGAGAATTCTTGTTATACATACATCACAAGAAACTAGTGAGACTCCATAAACCTTCATACAACCAACACTCTCAGATGACATAAATACTTCAATTATTGAGTTGCAAAAACAGTTGAAGAAGGATCACTTTGTCATAGCACAGTTGCAACATGTAAATAGAGAACTAAAGAAGAAGTCTCTAGAAGAGGCTTTCAGGAAAGATACCTCTGTGATAGGAGAAAGGTCATCACTATCAACTCCAACTGGTTCCAAAACAAGGAGTAAAGGGAAAGTAGTAGAACAAACTCCAGAGGTAAAAGGGATTCCTAAGCCTAGTGTGCCTTTAACAAGGTCCTCAGCTAGGAAGTTGCAACATCAAGAGGAAATCCCAACACCGAATCAGCCAGCAGAAAGGAAAGATGATGAAGGAAATCTCACTTTCAAGAGGCTGAACAAACAGCTCAAAGAAGCACAAGATGTGATAGTTCAACTCAAAGAGAGAGAGAGGAAATTCAAGATAAAGTTCGCAGAACACCTAAAACATAGTTACCAACTTAATGAGAACTCTACAGAGTTCTCATTTTTTGTGCGGTCCAATTGTTTACCACGTTTTTAAAAATGGTACTACCAATAGAACCCCCTCTCCCTTTTTAGGTGGTTTTTCGATATTTTAAATTTTTCGATCCACAATGTTTCCACATTTTTTTTTAAATGCTTATTTTTCATCTATTTTCATTTTTTTCAAATTTTTTTATTTATTCAACCTTGTTTTTAATCATTTTTCCATGCTTCTTTCAATCTTAAAAATATTTTTTACTGTTTACTTTTTTAAAGTTACGATTTTTCATATAATTGTGTCTCCTTAATTAATTTATTGTTCCATACTTTTAAAATATAGTGGAAAACACCATTTTAACATTGTTTACCTTTACTTCAATACATAGAAAAAAATTGCAGTTAAATAACACTATTTTTTAATATTTAACAAAAAAATATAATTCATTTTTTTTTATAAATTAAAAACTAACAAAATCTAAGAAAAATAAAAGAATCGAAATTAAAAAATAAAAATAAAAAGCAAATTTAGATAATAAAAAAGATTAAAGGGAATCTTAAAAAACTAAAGAGGAAAAAAAAACAAAAAAACAAAAAACAAAACAAATATATAAACTAAGCTAAAACTAAAACTAAAAAAAAAATAAAGGTAAAAAAATAAAGGTATGGCCCAAAAACTTTAAAAAACACAAAGAACAATTAAAAATATATATTTAAAAAAAAAAATTAACACACTTAAACTAAAAAATTTAATACAAAATTTTCGAAGAAAAAAAAATTATTAAAAAACTTAAAAATATGTAAACTTTTATGAAAAAACAAACAAATTAAAAAAAACATATGCACCAGTGATGGGAGGCCATGGGGGGTGATGTCGGGCATCACCCCAGTCCCCACGGGCTAAGCCTTGGCCCCTTGGGATCAGGGATTAGCCCCTAGGGGCTGGGGTGATGCCCGGCATCACCCCCTACAGCACCCACGGCGCCCAACCAACCCATGTAGTTGGGCATCGTGGGTGTCATGGAGGGTGATGTCAAGCATCACCATGCAGTTGGGTGTCGTGGGTGTCATGGAGGGTGATGTCGGGCATCACCCCAGCCCCCAGGGGCTAAGCTTTGGCCCTGTGGGACCAGTGCTTAGCCCTTGGGGGCTGGGGTGATGTTTGGCATCACCTCAACACTCGCAGGCTAAGACTTGGCCCCGTGGGACCAAGGCTTAGCCCATAGGGGTTGGGGCGATGTCTTTCATCGCCCCCCACAACACCCCAATAATTTGTAGGTTAATAAAAAAAAATTGTTTTAATTTTAATTAAAATTTTGTGTTATTTCAATTGCAAAATTGTATTTTATATTTTTTAAATCTTTTTTTTTTAAATGTTATTAAATTTGTTTATATTTAGGTTTTTCCATTTTTTTACTTTAGTTTCAATTAAAAATAATAGTTTTTTACTGTAAAATTGCTTTTAATTTTATTTTTTTTATTTTGGTTTTCTTTTTTTTTAATATGCTTAGAAGTTTATTTTAAAATTGGTTTTAAAATTTTCTTTTTATTATGTCTTTATTCATTTTATTAAAATTGTTTTGTTTTCATTTAAATGTTGTTTTTAAAATATATATTTTTGAATTTTTTTTGTCTTTTATTTAAATTTTAAAGTTTTAGTTTAAGATTTTTTAATAATTTTTATTTTAGACATTTTTTTTATTTTTATTTTGTTATTTTTTTTGTCTTTTTCAAGTATTTTTTTGTTTTTTTTAATGATTCTTTTGTAAATATAATATATATATATATATATATGATTTTTTTTTAAATTATTGTTTTTGGAGGAAAATTTTAATTTGTTTTGTTTATTTTTAGTTATTTTTCTTTTTCACCTTGTTGTTTTATTCTTTTTTTTAAATTGAATTTAGAATATATTTTTTTTAATGTGTTTTTTGGTCATTTAAAAAAATATTTGCGAAGATTTTGTTCTTTCTATTTATTTATTTTTTAATGTAAATTAAAAAAAAATTGTAAATAAATTTTCAAGTGATCAGTTGGGGTCCAATTTTGGGTTGTTTATTTACATAAGGTTTTGTTGTCAATATCACAATTTCAATTAGGTCGTAAATAGCTATGATTTTCACGTTTAGGAAAAAATATTTTGTTTTACGTAGCATCACTTTTTGATTTAGGTGTTGATTTTAAGGTTTTTCTGAGCTAATGTCTAAGTTTCGAAGGCCATGTTTGAAAAATGTTGTAATTTTGACCCCGTTTAAAAAAAATGGTGCTACCGGTAGCACCACTTTTTGATTTGGGGGTTGATTTTCATGTTTTTCACACAAAAATATGGGTTTTAAGGGCTAGAGTTCTCGTTTTGAGGTCATAGTTCTCATTAAGTTGGTAACTATGTTCTAAGAGACTTTGTATCTTCAATAGACAATGCTACATCAATGGTGAGAAGAACCATGTAACAACCCTAGTTAAATAATTAATTGTCATAGTTAAATAAATGTTTAAAGTATATTAAGTTTAATTAATTAATTAATTGTCCTGAAATATTAATTGTTTAATGTATATTAATTAATTAATTGATTAATTAATTAACTCATTAAATATTTGGTTAATGAATTTAAGTTTAATAAATTTTAATTTATTAAATGAAAACTTAACATATCGAATGATGGAACCATTAAGGAGAAGGGGATAAGGTGGTTGGCATTGAATGGAGGGATAAGGCGGTTGGCATTGAATGGAGGGATAAGGTGGGTGAGTCTTAATGAAGGGAAGAAGGCGGTGAATGGGGAAAAAGGAAAAGGAAGATATGAGGGGGAAAACACTCGGGAGAAGGGGACCTTTTGGGGAGGGAGCATTATTTTCATATGGGATACTGTATTGGGCATTTTGACTTCTGGGGAGATTGGGAGACGGTGTTATTGGTTTTTGGTTGGAGAAGCTTGTTGTAGGACTGGGATAGGGGACACCTGTTGCTAGGAGTTTTGGGCTCAGGGGCCAGGAATCCTTACGGAATCCTAGAGCTAGGGAGTCGAAGAAGCTATGTTCCTAGCTGGCTAGGTGGTTAGACGGTTTTGGGCAGTGCATCAAGTAGAGCATCAAGCAGAGTTGCAGAACAGCGATAGCATCAATTAGAGGTATGTATTTTCATTTTCTGTTGTGTTATATAATTTATTACGATCTACTCATAAAATTTAATTAAGATGAATGGTTATATCCTGGTTATGAAATTGTGAAGATGTTAGGATAGAAATTCTATAATTGAATTTATGTTTTATAATTAAATTTATGTTTTATAAGGCTCTGTAGGAAGAGGCCTTACACATGGTATCAGAGCCCTGGTTTAAAATCTGGAGCCAAGGGCCTGCCTACCCACCAATCCTCTTGACTCTTGACTAAAAGTTATGTTTTGTGTCAATCAAACAACCCTAAAAACCTGCCTAAAACCCCCCTAAGACTTTAAAACTTGTTAGCCTATATAGGTAAAATCCTTGAAAAGGGTGATATAAACATTAAAAAAAAAAAATAGAGGTATAAATAATATATTTAAGGAAAACATGTAAATCTAGGCCTGAGGGCCAAGCTCCAGCTCCAGCTCCACCTAACCTGCAAGCCAAGCACACAATTATTTTATTTATATATAAACAAATCTATATACATATAAACAATATGCACATTGAAAATGAAACAGTGTAATATTATACAATTTGAAAGTGTTAAATCAATTTTAACACTTGCTTCATATAAATCAATTTTAACACTTGCTTTTAACACATTGAATATATATCAATTTTTCTCACGATTTTCTAAACAGATAACTATATATGAATATACAAAAAAAAAAAATATATATATATATATATATAGGTATGTATAAGGTAAAAAGAGAGTTGTGAGGGAGCAGAAACTGGATGGTGTTGTTATGTTTGTTGATGACAGCAATACTCATAATGTAGAGCTTTTGATAAGATACAGTATTTGAAATGGATGGGTGCACTGTCTGTTGGCATTCTTTCATATCGTGGTCACTCGGAGATATTGCGGATGCAAGCAACTGAGGAAATGAAACTAGAAATGAAGGAGAGGGGGAGAGAAGAAAATCTTCCAGTACCTGTGCAGGGACCTGCTTTCAATCCCTCGGGTCGTTTAGTTGGTTGGCATACTTTTAATTCCATTCCATATGCCAAGCAGAGTGCCATATTTATTGGTGATGGGGCCACTGTATTGCCAAGGAGACTAGAGTGGGCGGGCTTTGCACTTAATGCAAGACTGGTTTGGAAGGACAGCGATAAACCAACTTGGGTTCGAGACTGGGATGATTGGACTGCAAATGGTCAGGTAGTGGAGAGTCCTTTATCTATGTTGAAAGATGATTCCTTTATGGAGCCTATTGGCAGATGTGGTCACAATGTATTGTTGTGGTGGCTTCATATGGAGGCTCGTGCAGACAGTAAATTCCCCCCTGGATGGATTATAGACCCCCCTTTGGAGATTATGGTTCCAGCAAAACAAAAAAAATACAGAGCACCTGCATGCCTAAATGAGATTTAGATTAGATTTTCGATGCATCTCATCAGTTCCATCGTTTTCATTTTCTATGCACTCTCAAGTTCAACGATACTATCCTCTGAAGCACCTCGACAGAAATTCGGCCTCTACACAGTGGACATAGACCCTAGTGAGCTTTAGGGTTTCATGCAGGGAAGCGTTGAAATCTGTTGGCAATGGGTTCCTTAGACGACTCCACTACAGCGAGGAGATCAGAGAGGAAGGCCAAGATTCAATAAGGATTAAACTAAGCATCCAATTCCACAAGTTGTTGGCCAACATAGCACATAAATATGAAACAATAACACAACCACACGTCAACACACAACTAAGCACCACACGGAGGACAAACCCACATGGGAGACTTTCCTTTGCACTGGAAATAATGCGCAAAATGGAGGCAATGACAATTCAAAGAAGAAAAGAGCGATCGGCCTCCCCATGGAAGTCGACATTCACCTCCTCTACAAGCAGGGGGATTCAAAACTGCACCCCTTTAATATTATTGAGTGTCTTAAACTTCTGAACGGGTCTCCTCATGATTAAGAATATTACGTTCACTACATTGAATGCAACAGAAAAATAAAAAATAAAAAAATCAGCGATGTTAGTTGTAAGGCTGTGCGAATACCAAGCAAATGATATAAATGGAAATCATGATACACGATAATCGCAAGAATACAAATCATATCACCGAAGATTTGGATTTGGTCATCGATGACCAATACCTAAGCCCACCATTAGAGCCACAAGGGAGGAGCCCGCAAGCAACCAACCGATAAACCACCAAATCCAAGCGCACCTAAACCAAACTCGGCACGTTAATTGAGACAATACCAAGCTTCCAGGGCCAAATCCATCGAGGGAGGAGCCTGCGTACATTACCATAATTTTTTCGCAGTTGGAGAGTGGGAGAAGCCCAGGCCACACTTGCATAGTGAGAAAGGCGGCAAGTGATGGAGCATTAGGGTTTGAGGATATTTTAGGGTTTGGGATAGAGAGGCGTGTAGAGTTAGGGTTTGGGGGTTTTGGGAACTGAGAGTGGGAAAGAAGGGAAAGTGGGCCTCATGTGAGGACCCATGACACCCTATGTTTTTTTTTAAATTTCAATTTAATTAAAAAAAAAATTGGTAGTTTTGTTATATTTTTTTTATTATTATTAATATTCGTTTAGATTAATTTAATTATGATTTTTTATTTTTTTTAAAACAATTAAATTTTAATAATAAAATTTAGTTAACTCAAAAAAAAAATCAAATTAAAGTTAATTAAGTTAATAAAGTTTAATAAATTTTAATTAAAGGTAAAGTAAAGTTAATTTAGTTTTAATTTAAAGTAAAATAAAGTTAATTAGTCTAATTTAAGGTAAAGTAAAGTTAATTTAGTTTTGTATATTTCAAAATCATTATTTTAGAGTAAATCACATTAAGTATGTTCAAAATCACATTAATTAGTTTTAAACTAAAAGTTTAAATGACCTAAATCATGACAAGAGGGAGGGGTTTCATGCGCACTAGGAAGGTAAGTTAGAGAAATTGGCGAGTATTGTGCAATGCTAGCGTAGCTACCAGGCGAGGGAGTCGGTAGTTTTCTTAGGCTAAGACATTGATCTTAGAGGCTTTTGACCCTAACCTAGCCACTTCCCCTAAAGAGAGTAACGTATGTTTACAGACAAGTAAACAAACTTACGCCTAACCCTATTTTATAGTTAAGTTGCGCAAATGTGAATTGCCCTAGACACTCCTTGACAAACTTTGGTTGATGCAGATTCAAGTATACAGGATGGTTAGGATAAGAGGAAATCAAGGTAAAGGGGAATCGACGCAAAGACCGCCAGCGCCACCACCACCATCGCCTGAATTGGCCCTCATTCTGCGCTCTTTGGAGGCCATAAATGAGACTTTAAAGAGGCGTCAGCCAACAGGGATCGAAGTGGAGCCCCCACCATCTGGAATGGGTAATCCAGAAGCGTCAAGGGATTTAGGGGGAGGGTCTCCACCTGAAGACATCACTAGAGAACTACAGAAGATCAAACTTCCAGAGTTTGTCGGGGGTCATGCCAGTGAACGTGCGAAGGCATGGTTGGAAGGCATAACAAGGTGTTTTGCCTTAAGAGACTATGCGTCCACGTCGAAGGCGAAAATAGAAATTTTTTAGTTGAGAGATAGTGCCCTGAACTGGTGGGGAAACCTTAAGAGGAAATTGCACCTTACCCTGGACACCGTCTCTTGGGAACTTTTTGAGGAGAGGTTCCGAAGGAAATATCTACTAGCTTACTATGAGGAACAATAGGTGGGAGCATTTCATGCTCTAGTATAGGGAAACGGGACCATAGAAGAATACGAGATCAGGCTTATGGAATTGGTCAAATATGTTTCATACATGGATAATGACCAATGACAAGAAGAACTCTTTGTCTATGGGTTAAACCCTATGATAAGGTCCATGGTGCGGATGTGGAAACTGTCTTCAGTTGCAGAAGTAGTCGAAAATGGACGTTATGTGGAGGAACACATGAACTCAAATGGAGGTATGAGATTGACCTTTCCGCATCATCCTGGATTCGTGGGGAAGACCCCTAGGACATTTTCCAGGGGAGGGAGCTCAAGGCCACCTCCATATGGTAATAAAGTCACACCAAGGACAGTCGCCAAAGGTATTTCAATGGCAGTGAGTGCAGCATCCCGTTCATCACCAATGGTGCAGGTAGGTCCACGACCATCTCAGGGAGAAGCTAGTAGGGGAAGGGGTCCTAGGGGAAGGAGCTCATTTCAGAGACCGTCACAGAGTAGTGTGCAAGTTCCATCTCGTGTTACGTTTTGGGGGTGTGGAGGACCCCATTACCATCATGACTGCCTAGAGTTACAATCAGGATTTGTGCATAGAGAAGGAAAGGCCCCGATGAGAAGAGAAAGTGGTAGCCACCAAATTTATGCAGCAGTTAATAATCGCCAGGTAGAACATCAATCCACAGTGGTGGAATTTTCAGGTATGATAAATCATATCAATGTTAAAATTTTATTTGATTATGGTGCTACAGATAGTTTCATTTCACCATCTGCATTAGAAAGGATTGGGTTGGTAGCCTATGAGTACGATGACTTTAAACAAGTTGAGATGGCTTCGGGGGAAAAACAAGTGGTAGGATCTAGCATTGATAATTGTCTAGCAGACCTGGGAGTGTGTACTACCAGGTTGAAGGTATACATCACTGCTCTCGGGGCGTATGACCTAATCATTGGAATGGATTTGGTTAGAATCCCATCGAGCTATGGTATATTGTTTCACAAAAAGGGTGCTTTGTGTTGACGACAAAGGAAGGCCAGTAGAGATCCAGGGTGTATGGAGAAAGGTGTCTATACGCTTTATCTCAACTATGAAGGTCAAGCGGTGCATGAGGCAAGGGTGTCGACTTTATGTAGTGGAAGCAGTGAGTGAAAGGAAAGGACTCTCCTTGGATCAGTACCCAGTATTGCCAGAGTTTAAATATGTTTTTCCAAACTAGTTACCATGGTTACCTCCTGAGAGGGAGCTTGATTTTACTACTAAGCTAAAACCTGGTGTCAAACCAATTTCCAAGACTTTGTATAGGATGAAAGCGCCAAAAATTTGTGAGTTACAGATGCAGTTGAAAGAGATACTCGACTTAGGGCTAATAAGTCCTATTGTCTCACCTTGGGGTGCACCAGTAATCTTTGTGAAGAAGAAGGATGGTTCCTTATGACTGTGCATAGATTACAGGGACTTGAACCGTGCTACAGTGAAAATAAGGTACCCAATTCCACGAATAGATGATCTCTTCGATCAGATGAAAGGAGCAACAGTATTCTCAAAGATTGATTTACGATCAGGGTATCACCAGTTAAAGATTAAGGAAGGTGATATTCATAAAACTTCCTTTCGAAATCGGTTTGGGCATTACAAGTTTGTGGTAGTACCTTTCAGATTAACTGTAGGGACCTAAATTTAAGTAAGCCTAAAAATTTCATACAATTAAACATAAATTTCTTTCAATGCGTAAGTAATTCATTAATCATCATAAAAGCATATAGTATTCAACAGAAAATTAAATTTAACCACAGCATGAAATAGATTACATAATCATCACATAACTCATCAAATTCAGAAATAAAAAATACCTCTGCCTGATGCTAAATTCCCTCTTATCTGGTTGTCCTCCCTGATGCTTTGTCTAGCCTGTTTCTTGACCAAACCTTGCCCAAACCGACTAACCACCTAGCCAGCTAGGAGAAGCCTATCTGGCTCCCTAGCTCCAGGATACCGTAAGGAATCCTGGCCCCCATGCCCAAAACCCCCAGCAACCTAGTGCCCCCTGCAATGGTTCACCAAAACCCCCAAAACCAAAACTCCTCAAAACCAGAAGATATCCAACAGAAAATACAGACCTCCCCCCATAATGCTCCTCCCCCCTAATATTTCATAATCCACTCCCGTAGGACTCTGCCCCATCATATCTCCCCCCTCCTTCACCGACTCCCTATCCTCCATCAATTACCTTATCCTCCCCATTACTACCTTATCCCCTCCTTTATTATCTTATCCTTTCCTTTATTATCTTATCCTTTCCGTTATTATCTTATCCTTAACCTGTCATACGTAAAGTTTCATAATGATTAAATTAAAGTTATTAAGACCCTTAATGCTTTACCTAAATCATTGAATGTGTTAAGTAATCAATTAATTAATTAATTAATCAATCAACAGTTATAACAATTAATTAATAATTAATTAA
>ML789356.1:351738-376387 GCA_009831015.1 Picea engelmannii
TTAGATGCATCAGTATACTTAATACCATAATCAAGTGTACCTTTTAGATACCTGAGTACTGCCTTTGTTGCATTCCAATGGCTTTCATGAGGTTTCTCCATGAACTGACTTAACACACTCACAGAATATGAAATATCAGGTCTAGTTATATCACCTCCTTCGAACCATCATCACAAGACAGTTTCACATTCTGTTGCATGGGAACAATAGAAGGCTTACACTGATCCATTTTAAATCTCTTAAGTATTTCTCTAATATACTTACTCTGACAAACAAAAGTTTGGCCTGCATTTCTCCAAACTTCAATACCTAGGCAGTAATGTAACTCACCAAGATCTTTCATTAAAAATACCTTTGATAACTGCTCCTTGATTTCATCAATTAACTTATCTACATTTCCTGTAATTATTAAATCATCAACTTATAATGAAATCAATACTATATACCCCTGTTCATCAAATTTGGTATACAGATTTGGATCACTTTTGCTCCGCATAAAACCCTGTCGAAGAAAGAAAGAGTCCATCTTCTCATACCATGACCTAGGTGCCTGTTTTAGTCCATACAATTCTTTCTTTAACTTACACACTAAGTGTTCTTGCCCCTTTTCAACAAACCCTTCAGGTTGAGTAAGGTAAACCTCTTCCTTTAACTCACCATTCAAAAATGCAAATTTATCATCTAATTAATGCAACTTCCAATGATACTTTGTAGATAAAGCAATTAACATTCTGATAGTATTCAATTTAGCTACTGGTGCAAATGTTTTAGCATAATCAATACCTTGTGTTTGTGAATACCCTTTTGCAACCAGTCTATCCTTATACTTATCTATACTACCATTTGATTTAAACTTGGGTTTGTATATCCATTTGCATCCAATGGGTTTCTTATGTTTAGGAAATTCAGTCAATTCCCAAGTATTTTTTTTCATTATAGATTCATATTCTTCCTCCATTGCATTTCGCCATTCATCATGTTCACTAGCTTCATCAAAATTCATGGGTTCTATGACATTTGAAATGCTACTCATTAGGGCATAGTATTTATACCTCTCAGGAAGCCGAATCTGTCTTGAAGATCTTCTCAATTGATTATCTTCCTCCCCACTTTGTGAAGATTTGTCTTCACTACTAGGTGAACTGTGACTGCTTGAATTTTCCATATCATTGAGTCCTTCTTGTTGTTGTTGTTGTTGTCGCTGTGGGCATGGTTGTTGTTGTGTGGGTTGTTGTTGTTGTTGTTGCTTCTCTTCTTTAACTCCTTCATCAATAAGTCTCTGCCATTCCTCATGACTGTTGTTGTCATGATTTCCTGCTTCCTGCTCATGGAAAAGTACATCTCTACTTGCAAATACTTTTTAAGTAACAGGATCAAACAGTTTGTATGCTTTAAATTCATAACAGTACCCAATGAAAATACATTTAGTGGCTTTAGCATCCAATTTCCTCCTATTCTCCTTTGGAATATGTGCAAAAGCCTTACACCCAAATACTTTCAAATTATCAACTGCAGGTTTGGAACCATACAAGGCTTTGAAAGGAGTAACATTATCAAGACACCTTGTTGGACTTCTATTCTTTAAATAAACTGCGGTATTTATGGCTTCAGCCCAAAATGCATTTGAGAGATTCTTACCTTTCATCATACTGTGTGCACACTCTACCAGAGTTCTGTTTTTCCTTTCAGCGACTCCGTTTTGCTGTGGAGTATGAGGTACTGTAAACTGCTATACTATTCCATTATCTTTGCAATATTTGTTGAAGTCTCCTGATTTATACTCTCCCCCTTGATCTGAACGGAGGATTTTGATGGATTTTCCCGTCTGCTTTTCCACCATGGTTTTGAATTCCTTAAAGTACTCGAAAACATCACTTTTTCATCTAAGGAAATAAACCCATGTGTATCTCGTACAATCATCGATAAATAACATAAAGTAAAATGCACCTCCTAAAGACCGAGTCTGCATAGGCCCACAAACATCAGTATGCACAATATCTAACACATCTCTCTTTTTCTTATCAAGATTAGAGGGGAATTCATCTCTGTGCATCTTTCCTAATGCACATCCATCACAAGCAACTTTCTCATTCTTTAACATGGAAAGTCCTTCAACCATATTATTTTTCTGTAATAACAATAAATCAGGATGATTGATGTGTCCATACCTTTGATGCCAAAGAATCTCTGTTGGCATAGTGGCAGAAGTCAGTGCATGATGTGCTTTGTTGGTAACATCAAGTTTGTATAGACCTCCTACTCTGACACTCGTTGCAACAGTTCGGAAGTGGTCCAACAGATCCTTCACTATGCAATAATTCTTGAAGAATTCAACCTTCAAGTTATGATCTGTAATGGTGGACACAGAGATCAATTTTTTCTTTATTCATGGAACATACACCACATTGTGAATGTGATGAACAGTACTATTCGGAAATGTCACAGGAATGTCTCCATATCCCTTGATCTGATGAGCGCGGTCATCTCCAAGATATATGCTGGCACCATTCTGTGTTTCTTTAAAATGAGCATACCAATTTTTATTACAAGTCATATGTATTGATGCTCCAGAATCCACAAACCAGGCATCAGAATCATCTGTTTCAGCAGATAAAGCAGCATTAGACACAAACAGCCTAAGATCTCGTGAGTCAAAATTCGGGGGTTCATCAATATCATCACTAGCAATAAATAATCTGTGATCTTGATTTGAAGATTTTTCTGCATAATGACCTGAATGTGTTCTAGGTTTATTCCTGGCCTCATCACTTTTCTTCTTATGACAGTCTTTAACCATATGTCCAGGTCGACCACAATAAAAACAACTCTTTGACTCATTCCTATCAGATTGCATACCTTGATTTGGAGATTGTCTTCTCTGCGATGAACTGCCTCTCTGCCATGAACCGCCTCTCTACCATGAACTGCCTCCTCTGCCTCTTACTCCTGATCTCCCTCTCACAGATTTATTATTTGACCACAGTGCCAAATCTTTACTCTGAGGCTTCAGATTCCCACGCCTCTCTTCCTCTTGCAGCAAAATACCTATCAGTTCTTCAAACGTAGGAGGTTTCGCCCTTGCTGCAAGACCTGTTATGAACATATGATAATCCTCTAGCATACCATTTAAGGTAATAGTCACTAGATCAGTGTTGGAAATAGTTTCCCCTATATTTACTAACTTGTCTTTCACCTCTTTAATGCAACCCAAAAATGAACTAACAGATTCATTTCCATCCATCTTAATGCCTAGCAATTTAGTTTTCAGGAACAAAATGCAATTTGTGTTGCTAGTTTCATACAATGATTTAAGAGTTGTCCATGTTGCAGTAGAAGTTGTAGCGTCTCTAATATGTGGAATTATGCTATCTTTAACAGACATGCGCAACAATACCTTTTCCTTGTTTTGACGCTTCTCCCAGTCTTGGATCTGTGTTGTTGTCGCACCTGCAGCCGCATCAGGTTTCAGTTCAGTTCCCTTCGCAATGTTCCAGACACCATAGCCCTCCATTAGCGTTTGCATCTTGAATTTCCAGTTAATAAAATTCGAGCCATCTAACTTGTTGGCTTCGTTGAGGTAGGTCTCTGCCAGTGGATTTGCCATCGCTGCAAGATATTCTCTGCAAGTGAATCACCAAGGATATGCAACTTTCTGTCGAGTTTTCTCCTTTTCTGAGCAGTTCGTCGCTCTGCCTTTGGATCCACTGATCCAAATATATCTCTCAAGCTAGAGTTGACTGTGGGGATTTCGCACCTCACCCTTTACTTGGCTGCGGGGGTTCGCACCTCACTCTTTACTTGGTTGCGGGGAGTTTGCACCTCACTCTTTACATGGTTGTGGGGAGTTCGCAGCTCTCGAATACTCCGATTGCAGGAATGTGAAGGATGTTCACACTTAAATGCACAGCAGGATGCGAACTTCTTTGGTTCTGAGCATGCGCGAAAGTTTGAGTAATATAGGTTCGCACCCTACCAGAGGAGAGACCTGCGAACCTCTAGAATTTACGCACCTCACTCACGTGGCTCTGATACCAAGATAAAATATATGAACCAAACACACGATGAGGCTACGCTCACTTCTCTTTTATTAAATGAAGACGGATTACATCCTTATATAGGAAAAGACTCTACCGAGTCGGTTACATGCAAACCAAAGACAACTGGACTCTTAACTAAGAACTGACTCTTAACATGCCTACAACTAACTCTCACAACTGAAGCTTATAACTAGTGCTTTATCCATTATTTCCAAGTCTCCCTGCATGTTTGTTGCTAGCACTCCACAGACGATGATGTTTCAACCCAATATTTCTTAGGAGCCTTTTGCCATTTTCTTCTGAACATCAACCTCAATCTTGATGCCAAGATCCATATTTCTCGCTTCTTGCTCTTGCCACAGTGCAGATTCTAAAGCCCACACAGATTTCACTACGATAGTTAGTCAAAGCCCCAATATTTTTCTTGTCAGTCGGACACCTGGAAAAATCTCCTTCACTATTGTCTCCGAGCGAACTGTTCGTGAAATGATGGTTGTATGGCAGGTGCGCTTGGCAGTTAGGTTGTGTGGCAGGTGCTTGGCTATTGGGTTTTTTTTTCATTGTTTATTTATTTGTTTCTAATTTTATATTCATTGTTTCTAAATTTTCTGCCCTTCCTAACTTTGCATGAGATAGGTAGAGTGTTGTTGGGCTAAATTTGAAATGCACGTTCTAGGGTTTACTTCTCATTTCTAACTTGGGGTTTACTTCTCCTTAACTTGAGGATAATCAACCAGTGTTTTAAACTTTGGAATGGTATCATGAGGATAATATGATACCATGTGTAGGGACCAAAATTTGACTAAAGTTATCATTGTCTTCGTAGATATTGTTTGAGACTATAAAAAAAAATTGTCCTATAAAGTAGCTACAGGACTCTTCCCTTTTCTTTTATTAGTGTAGATTTAGTCTGGAATGTATTGTCCAAGAGTTGTTTTCTGAAATGGACTTCTCTTTTAACTTTAACCCAACATGGAATCATGTTTCATGCAAGTTCCTCTTTCCTGGTTTTGTTGTGAATTGAAAACTGTGATTTGGGTGGTATTGGTCACATGTCAAGAAGTCGAGCCCATGAAATCCACATTACTTGTAAAGTTATAAATCAAACCTATAACTCGTCTTTGGGCTTGAAACTTAAATTGTCAAGATGGAAAGTCTAGTATGTGAGAATGCCATTTGAATTTAGTACAATCAAAGGTTTTCATAGAGCCAGGGATTTCAAAACATTCCGAGTTATAACAAATCCCACAGGTTCTTGTTTTCACAACCACAAGCATTTGCATTTGCTTGTGCGCATACATCACTTTTTTTTGTTTTCTTTATTTAGGAAGCATTATGTATAAATATATATATAGATATGCATATATACTAAAACAATTGTGTTCTTGGCTTGCAGGTTAGGTGGAGCTAGAGCTTGGAGCTCAGATTTATACCTAATTAAAGGGTTTTAGGGTTGTTTAAATTTCTGGGTGGGGTTTGTTTAAATTTCTGGGTGGGTAGGTAGGCCCTTGGCTCTAGATTTTGAACCAGGGCTCCGATACCATGTGTAGGGACCTAAATTTAAGTAAGCCTAAAAATTTCATACAATTAAACATAAATTTCTTTCAATGAATAAGTAATTCATTAATCATCATAAAAGCATATAGTATTCAGTATAAAATTAAATTTAACCACGGCGTGAAATAGATTACATAATCATCACATAACTCATCAAATTCAGAAATAAAAAATACCTCTGCCTGATGCTAAATTCCCACTTATCTGGTTGTCCTCCCTGCTGCTTTGCCCAGCCTGTTGCTTGACCAAACCCTGCCCAAACCGACTAACCACCCAGCCAGCTAGGAGCAGCTTGTCTGGCTCCCTAGCTCTAGGATACCGTAAGGAATCCTGGCCCCAGTGCCCAAAACCCCCAGCAACCCAGTGCCCCCTGCAATGGTTCACTAAAACCCCCAAAACCAAAACTCCTCAAAACCAAAAGATATCCAACAGAAAATACAGACCTCCCCCCATAATGCTCCTCCCCCCTAATATTTCATAATCCACTCATGTAGGACTCTTCCCCATCATATCTACCCCCTCCTTCACCGACTCCCTATCCTCCATTAATTACCTTATCCTCCCCATTATTACCATATCCCCTCCTTTATTATCTTATCCTTTCCTTTATTATCTTATCCTTAACCTGTCACACGTAAAGTTTCATAATGATTAAATTAAATTTATTAATCCCCTTAATGCTTTACCTAAATCATTGAATGTGTTAAGTAATCAATTAATTAATTAATCAATCAATCAACAGTTATAACAATTAATTAATAAATAATTAATTAATTAATATTATTATTACTAATCATTGTTTAACTAAAACCATATTAGGACAATTAATTATCTAATTAATTATACTTAATAATCCCTATGAAACTATTTAACCGGGGTTGTTACATTAACCAATGCGCCAGCAGTATTCATGAGCCTCATGAACGGCGTATTCCGGAAGTACTTAGACCATTTTTTACAAGTCTTTCTAGATGACATCCTCATCTATTCCAAAAATGAAAGAGAGCATGAGGAACACTTGCGAGTGGTGTTGTCCTGACTTAGAGAGAACAAATTGTATGGGAAGTTGTCGAAGTGTTCCTTCTTTCAGAAAGAAATCCACTATTTAGGTCATATCATTTTCGGCGAAGGAATCTCTGTGGACCCAGAAAAGGTAAATGCCATTATGGAATGGCCAGTGCCGAAAAATTCTCATGAGCTAAGAAGCTTCATGGGGCTAGTAGGTTACTATCGGAGATTTGTGGAAGGGTTCTCTAAAATAGAAAAACCCATCACCACTTTGCAGCACAAGGGGGTTAGGTATGAATGGACAGAAGAATGTGATAGTGCATTCATCGAGCTTAAAAGGTTACTAACCAGTGCACCAATTCTACGAGTGTCGCATATGGAAAAGGACTTCACAGTATGCACGGATGCCTCAAAGAAAGGGTTGGGGACCATGCTAATGCAGGATGGAGGAGTGATAGCTTATGCGTCAAGGAAGTTGAAGAAGCACGAGGAACTTTACACTGCTCATGATTTAGAGTTAGCAGTTGTAATACTAGCTCTGAAACTTTGGAGGCACTATCTAGTAGGGTGAAACTTTGACCTCAAAACGGACCATCAAAGTTTAAAACATCTCTTCACTCAAAGGGATCTGAATGCCAGACAAAGGCGATGGAGCGAGTTTATGAGTGAGTACGATTTTGGTATTTCATACATCAAGGGAAAGGAAAATGTGGTCGCGGATGCCTTGAGCCGGAGACCACGTGTCTTCTCCTTGGTACCCTTAAAAGTTAATCTGAGAGAATGTGTGTTGACGCAACTCCATGGAGAAAGTTGGTATTTAAAGGTTACTTCAAACCTCCAGAGTGGGAGGCAATTAGATCCAAAGTATGAAGGATATATTCTGGAAGCAGACGGACTATTAAGATATCAAGGAAGGATGTACATCCCCGAAGGTGGGAATATTCAAAGCATCATACTGAAGGAATCCCATAGAGCACTTTATTGTGCGCATCTGGGTGTGAAGAAAATGTATGCAGACATGAGGAGGCTCTTCTTCTGGGTAGGCATGAAGCGCGATGTAGTCCATTTTGTCGCCAAGTGCCTAGAGTGTCAACAAGTGAAATCTGACCACCATCATCTGGAAGGTCTCCTACAACCACTTGATGTTCCTATGACCAAGTGGGAAGTCATTTCTATGGATTTTGTTGTGGGGTTGCCGCTAACATCTCATAGACACAATGCCATTCTTGTGATAGTTGATAAGTTAACCAAGAGTTCTCATTTTATTCTGGTTAGAGACACTTATGATTTCACTAATGTGGCACACGTGTTTGTAAGTGAGGTCATCCGTTTGCACGGGATACCTAAGAAGATCATTTCAGATAGGGACACCAAATTCACTTCTAGGTTTTGGACAACTTTGCAGTCAGTGTTGGGGACTCAGTTGAACTTAAGCACAGCGTATCATCCTGAAACAGATGGGAAAACTGAGAGAGTAAATCAAGTCATGTAAGACATTCTTAGGATGTATGTCATGGATAATCAAACCCATTGGGAGAAGTACCTACCTTTGGTAGAGTTCGCCTATAATAACAGTTTTCATAGCTCCATCGGAATGCCACCCTATGAAGCTCTGTATGGAAGGCCATGCAGAACGTCGTTGAGTTGGGAGAGGTTAGAATACCGAGTAACAATTGGGCCAGAACCGATTCAAGAGATGGAGGAACAGGTGATTCAGATTAGGCAGAGACTAAAGGAAGCACAGGATAGACAGAAAAGTTATGCAGATGCACACAGGACTGATCGAAGTTATAAAGTAGGAGATCAGGTTTTCATTCGTATCAGGCCTAATAAGAGTACCATATGGTTTGGGAAGGGGACAAAGTTTTCACCTTGATTTATAGGTCCGTTCAAAATCCAAGAGAAAATTGGACTCGTCGCCTATCATCTCGTACTTCCACCCCACTTGCATAAAACTCATAATGTTTTTCATGTATATGTTCTACATCATTATGTTGTTGATGAATCACATAAACTAAATTGGAAGGAATTGTAGGTATCGGATGCGGGAACCCTCACGGTAGAACCGTTATGCATATTGGACCGTAGAGTCTGACAGCTCAGGAACCGTCTGGTAGACCAAGTTAAGGTCCAGTGGGACAAGTATAGTCCAGGATCTGCTACTTGGGAAGATGCCGAGACATTACGACGATATTATCCCTCACTTTTTTTACCACCTCGAGAATATGTTTCTCGAAGGTTGGGTGTATGTCACACCACCTTTTGATTTAGACAGCTAGTATTACATGAGGCCTGATTACCTTTATTTTCTGTCTCCGTGAAACTATTAATGATACACTTGAACTTTTAAGACGTAGAAACATGAATGAATATTTAAATGTTATTGAATGATGGTGGATATGAAGCAATCTATTATGTGAATGTAGATTTTATGAATGTTTAAATGTTATTTGGATGATGATGGATATGATGCGATATACTATGTGAATGAGAATCCTATGAAGGTTTAAATGTTATTTGAATGTTGTTGGATATGATGCAATCTATTATGTACATGATAATTCTATGAATGGGTAACGTTAATTGAATTATGGGGATATTATGAGATCTATTTCTACCTTGAAAACTTGATGATAAAATTGTTGGTACGTGGATACCGAATTGAAATTATGGTTGTATGCAATTACATGATGATGATGCATAGATATGTACGGGTTTGTGTCACAAACTAATCTGCAGGTTATTGGGCTATGAAATAGCCAAGGGATAATGGTGATGAAAGTGGATGTCATGACCACTGACCAATAAACAATATGGTATGAATCTTTGTATGTGAAATTATATTGATTTGGATGCATTGCTATGATATGTGGACCAGTGCAGGATTTTAGGTGGTGAGACTGCCCAAAACTGAATAAACGATGACAAAAATCCCAGCAACACGGTGCCACTATATATTCCATTATAGGGTGTGGACCCTAGTCCTATTAGGAGGGGTGGAGGCATTTCCCACCGTGTATCCTATGAAACCTGGAGTCATGGGAGGACGGTGTTAGCTCGTGCTCCCCTAGACATGTGATGATGACTATCAGTTGCCCGCTGGGGAAGCTTGGTCAAGATAGTGACACTTCCGCTTACGGGTTCTATTTGGAGTTAGGTAAATATAGTTGACACTCCAAGATAGTCCAGCAGAGGAAGGATAGGAATGGAAGATGGAAGTAAGTTAGGGAGGAAGGATGTGTAGAAATAGTTGAGAGTGTATGGAGATTTGCCTTGGTGGAATTTATTGTTTTTCCTTCTGAAAAGAAAATGTGTATATATGAATATTCATAATTACTTAACTAAACTACAATTGTCTAAATAACATTGTTGAGCTAGATAATTATAATTAAGGGATTTCGCAAACATTTGATTGGGTTATTATCTTTTATATAATGAATAGTCATGTTGAATGGATTGGATGCATACAGAAATTACTATAGAGGTGATAGTTATTGTTATTAGTACATGCACGAGACTTGTATGTACTAACTACACATGCATTTTTTGCACATGTACACTAATATGTATGAGTTTTCTTGGCTTACCTACTCATAATGTTGGTTATTGGATATGAATGTGTGAACCATGTTTCTTTCCCTTGTATCTTAAAATACTTTAACTTCAGGACAGGACGATGTTTTCTGAAGGGTGGGTGTATGTAACAACCCTAGTTAAATAATTAATTGTCATAGTTAAATAAATGTTTAAAGTATATTGAGTTTAATTAATTAATTAATTAATTGTCATGAATTATTAATTTTTTAATGTATATTAATTAATTAATTAACTCATTAAATATTTGGTTAATGAATTTAAGTTTAATAAATTTTAATTTATTAAATGAAAACTTAACATATCGAATGATGGAACCATTAAGGAGAAGGGGATAAGCTGGTTGGCATTGAATGGAGGGATAAGGTGGGTGAGTCTTAATGAAAGGAAGAAAGCGGTGAATGGGGAAAAAGGAAAAGGAGGATATGAGGGGGAAAACACTCGGGAGAAGGGGACTTTTGGGGGAGGGAGAATTATTTTCATATGAGAGACTGTATTGGGGATTTTGACTTCTGGGGAGATTGGGAGACAGTATTACTGGTTTCTGGCTGGAGAAGCTTGTTGTAGGACTGATATAGGGGACACCTATTGCTGGGAGTTTTGGGCTCGGGGGACAGGAATCCAAGTTTTGGGCTCGGGGGTCAGGAATCCCTACAGAATCCTGGAGCTAGGGAACCAGAGAAGCTATGTTCCTAGTTGGTTGGGTGGTTAGACGATTTTGGGCAGTGCATCAGGCAGAGTTGCAGAACAACGATAGCATCAGTTAGAGGTATGTGTTTTCATTTTATGTTGTGTTATATAATTTATTACGATCTGCTCATAAAATTTAATTAAGATGAATGGTTATATGCTGGTTATGAAATTGTGAAGATGTTAGGATAGCAATTCTCTAATTTAATTTATGTTTTATAATTAAATTTATGTTTTATAAGGCTCTATAGGAAGAGGCCTTACAAACCCTACCATTACACAGATAGTTGAAGAGTTTTTATCAACAGAACCTCATTTTGAGGAAGGAGAACAAGACCCTCAAGCAAATCCTGCAGCAGGTGGAGATTGGAAAGAAAGGAAAACTTGATTTGCTAGTTGAGGCAGCCATGAGAACTAAGTTGTTGGGAAGTGTGTATGGGAAGACTATTGAACATATTGTAATATTTCCCTATTGTTAATGAAAAATTGTTGGATTAGAAGTCCTTGACTTTTGACCACAGAGATACATGTGATTGTGATATTTTATGCATGTGTTTCCTTAGTATTTGCTTTCATGTTTTATACTTGATATTGTATGGTTTCTTCTCTATGTTGATGTGAAATATATGTATCGAAACTCATCTTTATCACATGCTCTGTTGCATGTAGTTCAAGTTGTACTTCCATTATAATTTCTTTGAGATTCATCCTTGTTAGATGCCTTTAAGGATTATTGTTTTCTCTATAACATGTTGTCTACAACATATCTATTTGGCTTAGAATATTACTTTATATATTGCCTATGTTCATTTCTTTCTTAAATATACCAGGTATCCAGCAAGATTTTATTGACTTTCGACTTTAGTGACTCCATAGCCCAATGTACTTTATGTTCATATTGCCACCGACCCTATAAATTCATTTATCTTAGAGATATAGCCTTTGAGTTAAATGAAATCAATCCTTTCAGTGATTGATTTGAAGAGAGAGAGCCCTCTTTGGTTGGAAGGGATAGCTTTCAGCCCCAAGTTGGTTTTGATGTTACTCTTGTACCTATTTCCTCCTCAGCCAAGGAAATTACAGAGAGATAACACCACCTACTGTTGGAGATGACTTGACGAGGACTTTAAATAAATGGATGTTTTGGATGCATTTGTAAGGTCCTTCATACTCTTTTTATTCAATAAATTTTGGGCTTCATGACCACGCCTCTAGGGATTCTTAACCACTTAACCATATTTCCATGAATTATTTAGAACTTCTTCAAAGCGTTTTCCTGTGAGGGCCATTCTTAAAGCTATTCCATAAGGGGACAACTTTGGAGACTTCTTCAAATACACCCATCACTTCTATAAGCTTCCAAACTTTCTTCGAGGATTTTTCTAGGGTTGACATCAATGACAACCAATTTTCCAACAATATCCCCCTTTGGCATTGATGGAAACACTTATTCTTCCCTTGTGACCATTCGTCCCCCTATATTCATGCTTATGTTTTTTCTCTCCCCCTTTGAAATTAATGGAAAAGGGTAACTCCCCCTGACAGTATATCTTATTTTGAAAATCTCTCTCTCCATTTCTTCTTTGCAAGATGTCGTGACGATCAATGTGGGACTTCATGTATATGCTTCATTTCCTCTCTTTTGAGGCTTCCTGTCTATTCGTACTTCCTATTATTGTAATCCACCGATGTATATTAAAAGCATTCATGTCAAGGTTCCTTCATCACTTGTCTTCAAGTCTTCATGAATGAGTTTAAATCAATAACATAATCATTCAATAATATCCTCTTGACAGTATAACTCCTCCTAACAATTTCTCTCCTCTTGTTTTGTTGTTCCTCTCATGGCTTGTTTTCCTATGACTAGTTGGTTCCACATGTTAATATGCTTCTTTTATGACTCACGTGCTTTACTAAACATTCCTCTTGATGGAAATTCCAACAAGTCTTTATGCAATTCCTCTTGAGATGTTTCTTTCATACACTGTCATGTAACTTCTCTAGTTCTTGTCAAGTATTGTCTTTTAGACCTGCCAAATATCTCATGAATTCATCTTTGTCCATATGTCACAAAATTGTCCATGAATCTACTACTCAACTACACACTATGTTAATTACTCTGCCACTTCACTATTCTGAGGGCTTATTCAAATCTGTTGCAATTGATCACTACATATTCCTACTTCTCAAGATAAATCAAATATGTCCACTAGTCTGCTCTATCTTCAAATCAAACTCTACAAATTTGCAACAAGTACGCATTCTTGAATCTGTAATGAATGCATCCATGCTTGAATACATTCTTGGAATCCTATATACAGTCATGAATATCTACCTCAAAAGTGTACCAATGATATTCCTCATAACTACCAGTTGAACCCTTCATAGTTCCATAGGGATGTGTTCCAAAAACTTCTCCTTATTAAACCAATATGTCACGAGACATTTAGCACCTTTATCATCAAACCATTATGAATCTTCCTTCCCAAAATATGCAAACACTTCATACTGCCCGGAATATAGTTCTCCAATCTGTAATAGTTGTTGCTTAGACTCCCCCTCTTCAATATTCACATCTTGGATTTTTCTTTTCTTCTCAAAACCTTCTTGTATCCGATATCATTGTTTTCCTTCATGGAAGACCTCATCATACTTCTACAATCATGAGCTATGTGTCCAGAGTTGTGTTTGTTGTAACATTCAATATTGTAGGGGGGCACATAGACATCTCTTACTTGAACATTTCTTCCATATGATATGCAATATACAACTTTATGTCCAAAGTTATTATAAGTAAAATAATAACTAGAAAAGAAACTTTGATACTTGGGAGAAAATTATCCTCTTTTTGATGCAGTCCTTTTGAATTCATGCCTTCGTCAATTGTGATCTTCCCTTCTATTGTTTCCTTCACAATAATTGAAGCTTATTTGATATCGAGAGGCAAAATCTCTTCTTGGAGATACATCTCTTTTTCATTCATTCTTCTTTTACTCTTGTTGACCATGATCCCTTCCTTTGAAAGTTTCTACATAATTCTTAGCCTTCTCTTCATTCTTCCTTTCCGGCAACGTGGAAAAATTTTCTTCAATTTTTTTAATTAACGGTGTGGATATTCCTCTCTCATCGATGCTCTTGTCGGGATTGGCATTTTCATATTCTTTGCATGAGGCCTCAGCAATGTATCTAATACCTACTTTATTGAATGGATACCTTTGACAGTTGAGAATATCTTCTAGTACTTGAGAGCTCTTCAACTTCTTGTTAAGCTTGTTAACTTCAACCCTTAATGCGACCAATTCTTCTTCAAGATTCTCACAATCTTATTATGTATTCATCATCTAGATATTCATTACTTCTTTCGTTCTCTTTGCTTCTTCAATTTTGGTTTTCAAGGAGATGATTTCTTCTTCAACCCTTCTTTCTTGTTGACTAAATTCTACTTCAAGCTTGTTTAAGTCCTCATATCTTTCCTTAATATGACTTGTTGAGATCTCTTCTCTCTTCTTTTAGTCCTTTCTTAGTGATAATATTTTGGCTTCCAAACACTACATTTCTTCCAACTGATTTTTGAGTATTTCTTCAATCATTTTGGCTTCTTCTAGCTAAACATTTATATTTATAATAATTTGTTGGACTTCTTCAGATTTTTTGTTAGGGTTTTGAGAACCCTCCTTTAGCTTGATCAATTCTTCCTTGAAGGACTTGTTTTTATTCCTTTCACCGTTTAGC
Source organism: Picea engelmannii (assembly GCA_009831015.1). NCBI lineage: Eukaryota > Viridiplantae > Streptophyta > Pinopsida > Pinales > Pinaceae > Picea > Picea engelmannii. The sequence goes on from ML789356.1 coordinate 366,357, forward strand.
TCACTCAAAGTGCTAATTAGTCCTGCCTCAAGATCAACTTCTCCTTCTTTGTAATCTTCTTCATCATTTTCAAGTTCTTCTTGTTCTATCTCAGTATCTTCTTTATCTTGATCAGAATACTCTAACTCTGTGATTACAAGAAAAGATTCCTTTGAGTATAAATTCTATATCTTATCCCAAATCTCTTTGGTTGATGATAATTGTCCCACTTTGACTTTTTCTGAATCCAGTAATCCATCCAAGATGGCATCCATTACTATTTTTTTGTTCATTTTTAATTCATTCTTGGTTGTAGTTTTCAGAGGTTTCTTTGAAACGATGTATCATGTAAAAACTGAGTACCAAACATCATACACTTGTGCCTCTAAAAATACTTTCATTCATGGGCTCCATATCACATAATTATGACCATCAAACATGGCATTCCATTATCTATGTAATCCATGATCTACCTTCCAGTGGTTAGACTGGTTTTGAAGGACCTACTCTGGTACCAATTGTTGGAATATTCACCAATACTGAGAGGGGAGTTGAATCAATATTGAGCACTTTTTACCTTTTTTAATAACAATTTGTAAACATTAAATTATCAAAATGTATCACTTATGATTGATTCAAGATATCATAAACATATAACCATAGATACACAATACACAAGAATTTTACATGGAAACCCAAATGGGAGAAAACCACGAAACACTTTAAAATATATCTTGAAGCTTACATTCATTGCAAGCAACATATTCCAAAATTCTCCAGAATAAACTACAAGGAGTCACCAACCCCTTATTTACAAGATCCAACCTAAAGGAATCTCAACTCTCTAAATTCTCCAGCTCCAACTAGAAGGAGGCTACAACCCCCTAGTTTATAGGCACCAACATGAAGGAAGCTCCAACTCCCTAGATTCTCTAGCTCCAACTAGAAGGAGTCTCCAAACCTGTAGTTTTAAGAGAACAAACTCAAAGGAAGCTTCAAATCACCTACAAGCATCAACCTGCTATCTAAAGACACCAATATTCTCATGCACCACCCAACCTCTCAGAAATATAAATAAGAGACTCGACATGTCATTGTTACTGACACTGATACTGATACATCATCATCATCATCATCAAACAAAATTCAACCTGTCATTATTACTTTCATTGATATTGATACATCATCATCATCATCATCAAAACCAAATCCATCACAATTGATATATCAACATCATCAAAACTAGATACACCATAATTGATACATCATCATCATCAAAACTAGATCCACCACAACTTATACATCAACATCATCAAATATGGATACACCATAACTAATATATAAACATCATCAACCTAGGTCCACTTAGAAATTGGGTCCACATGGGTCCACATATAAACCCCAACATCACTTCTTAAATTTATCTTGAACACATGTTTGGGACTAGTTTATGTATTAGTCAAAAACCCTAACTTACAACAAGTATAACTCTTTACCTGTAATGAATCAAGATCTGAAACTTGTACCCAATATTCTTCGATATCTTATATGAAATTTCTCCAAGTTTCACTCCTTTAATCATCACTAAAAAGGAAATATAGCGAATATAGCATACCTTCCTAAATTCTGGTCTATTCTGGAGAGCAAACTTGTATAGCATTCCACGCACTCAATATTTGATATCTAATTTGAAAACTCATAAAAAAAATACTAAGGACTATACTCTTTCTAATTCACTTGGTCTCACATAATTTGGATCCTCCATTAATAATATATCATTTTTTTACCCAGAACACATTTTTTAGACTAGTTACGGGACTAGTCAAAAACCTTATCTTCCATAGAGTGTATCTCCAAATATACAATGACCCAGAAGCTAAAATTTGTACCATGGGTACCTTAATATGTCTTCTCATTATCCTCCAAGTTTTTCTATCTAAATAATTCTAGAAAAAAAAAGTTATAGCGAAAATAGTAACATTACCTTGGAACACATCATCACAAGACTTTATCTTCTATTGGAATTTTGTCCTTCTTCACTTCATCTTCCCTCTAAAATTCACTGTCAATATTGTGCTACGAGATCACAAGATTGAATGATGAAAATGAGAGGTTCTTAATGTGTATTTATACCCTTCCAAGCACCTTCTTTACTTGACCTTGAGCCGACTTGTAACTTCTTGTTTGCAACAACTTTTTCTCCTTTACTTGACTTTAGGGCCAACTTATAACTTCTTGATCTTAGATCTGGGGCTTCTTGAGCATACTTCGGGGCTTCATCTTTAAGAGGGAATAACTTATCAATCATGAGGAACCACGTGGTGTACCACCTACCATTGGAGATGGATTGACGAGGACTATCAACCAATGGATGTTTTGCATGCATTTGCAATGTCCTTCATACTCTTTTTCTCCAATCAACTTCGGGCTTCATGACCACACCTCTGGGGATTCTTAACCACTTTACCATATTTCCAAGGCTTCTTGTAGACTTCTTCAAAGTGTCCTCCCATTAGGGCCATTATTAAAGCTACATTGTAAGGGGAGCACTTTGGAGACTTCTTCAAATACACCCATCACTTCTAGAAGCTTCCAAACTTGATTTGGGCCTTCTTCTAGGGTTGACATCAATGACAACCAATTTTCCAACAGCGATCATTATACCTAAGGACAGTTTATTTCCAAGTGTAACTCGAGGGAGCGTTATGGTCCGCCTGAAGTCATTAAATTACCTATAATATAATGTGGTGGGTTAGTCACTCTTGTCGAACCTGTTAGCGATAATTCTTGTCCCGGGCTCGAGAGCACCCAGACCTGCTGGTTGCGCGGGAAGCGCTAAGCACAGCACAGGAGAATCCCTTTTTCAGTAGCGAGTCAAGCAAGCAAGCGAAGTTTTGGCGTCGGCGGCCGAGATCCACCTACAGAGTTAATCGACAGTCATCAGGTTTTTGGGGCTGTCAAGTTGCCCAGGGTTTAGTAAGAGGGAGCATCAATGGTTCAAAACAAATCTGGATCGTCCGATCCAACCGAGACAGGTGGCAGCCTGTCGGCGTATCGGGTATCGGAGTTTCGGGAAACTCGGGACCTCACATTCATAGCAGCTAAGATTGCCGACTAGCGAAAGGTTGAATGCACCTTTAATGGTAGCCACAAGGTCACAGCCCGTGGTCGCCTGGGAAATAAAAAAAAACTGCGCAAAGGGGGCCAAAGGCATCAGGCCCAGTCGCCGAAAGGTTCATCGCGTTCTCCCGGCGCCATTGATCCGATCTCAAGACTGGTTTCCACCTAAAATTAAATGAAGGTAAGGAAAAGGTGGGTGAAACCTCTCTTCGTGCATTAAGTGCAAGATATGGAGAGCCTGGACGGCGGTCTTCCTGAGGGGGGTTCTGTGTACCCATGTCTCCAAAGAAAAAGGGTCATGCCGAGTCCTCAGTCAGCCAGAAAAGTCTGCACACGCCAGATCGGCATTCAATGGCTCAGCTACTTCCCCTGTAGGGGCCATGCACAGGTAAGGTGGCGTCCGACGGAGAAATATCCATCCGAATTTGGCTGAAGGGACACCAAGCTTCAGATGACCGCACACGCCTCCGTGAGGCGATTTTCTCTGAGTATATAGACTCGGTCTTTGTATTTTTGTAAGGGATCGATGGTTGAGCAAGACTCCCAGTTGTAAAAACTTTAATGAAGAATTGTGTTCTGGTCATTTCTGGACTCTTGAGACTTCTTGCCTGATGAATGTCAGTTTCTTTCACGTCTTTGTATACACTGTATTAGAGCAACTCGGAATTGGAGGACCCAGTCGAGTTGTGACTGTTATAGGATGATGTATGTTGGATCACTGTAACAGTTGTGTTGTTCTAAACAATCTGTGTGAACTTCTCAGCACTGAACGACTTGGAATTGGAGGATCCAGTCAAGTCTCCCTTTCAGTTTCTTGAAGCCCTGAACCAAGCGGATCTTGTATTCAGAGTTTTTCCTCTACGAGCTATCGAAAGGCCTGTTGCCTGAGATAGTTTGTTCATTCTTCTCCTAAGTCTTCCGCCTGCCCATCTTTAAATCAATTTCCTGACTGAATTTGGGTCAAGACCTCCTTTGTTCCTTGTTATCAGAAACAGTTCCTATTTTGAAGCGATACATGTTCGAGTCTCTACCCATTTGATCACCCATCTATCAAACCGTGACATAAAAACTGATGGGCGTTGGGCTCTGCTTATGCAAGCAATCCAGGAGCGACTTCCAGCGCCAACAGAACCTCCTAAATCCAATTAGGAACTAGTAATGATAAGGAAAAGAGAGAATATTCTTCCTCATATTGTCTTGATGACGCATTTGCCACTACATTGTCTTTTCCTTTTTTATATATGATCTCATAATCATAGCCTGGCATTTTGGTCAGACACTTTTTTTGTTCCAGGGAGGATAACCTCTACTCTAAGAAATACTTCAAACTATGGTGATCAGTTTTTATCTGAAAATGGCATCCTAAGAGATATGGTCTCCAAGTGTGCACAGCATGGAGAATGGTCATCATTTCATTTTCATATGTAGTTTCTCCCAAATTACAGCCCCACTCAAAGCATTGATATTGAAAGTGAGAGGTCTACCTTGTTATGTTATAATTTCTCCAATACCAGTGCCTTAAGCATCATATTCCACAACAAATTTTTTATTGAAATCAAGGGTTGCTAGGACAGGGTTAGTGCACATGGTCTGCTTTAAATTTGTGAAGGACTTCTCAATTGTAGGTGTCCAATGAAATGCATTCTTCTTAATAAGTTATATCAAGGGTCGAGAAATTTTTCTATAATGGTGGACAAATTTCCGGTAACATCCTATGAGGCCTAGGAAACCCCGAAGGCACTTCAAGGTCATGGGTCTTGGCCAATCCTACATGGCTTGAATTTTTTTGGGGTCCACTTTTACCCCCTCACGGCCCACAATGTGTCCCAAGTATTAGACCTCGCTCACCCCAAAAGAACACTTGGTATTTTTGACAAACAATTGATTGTCTTATAACAATTGGAGTACTTTGTCCACATGGTGTAGATGGGCATCCCAAGTGCGGTTGTAAATGAGTATGTTGTCAAAGAAAACCAAATCAAACTTTCAACGGTAGGTCTTCAATATTTTATTCACGATACTTTGGAAGGTAGATGGGGCATTGCAAAGCCCAAAAGGCATGACCAAGAATTCATAATTCTCTTCATGAGTTTTGAAAGCAGACTTCAGAATATCTGCTTCATTCATCTTAATCTGGTGATAGCTTGAGTGAAGATCTAATTTTGTGAAGAAGCGGGTACCTTGGAGTTCATTCAATAGATCATCAATGACGGGATTGGGAAACTTATCCTTAATGGTCAATTTATTAAGGGAACGAAAATATGGACACATGTGCCAAGAAACTTATTTTTTAAAGACCATCACAACATGGGATGAATATGGGTTGATACTTGGGAAAATTACATTGGCCTCCAGTGATTCCTGCACTATTTTTTCTTTTTCATTTTTATTAGCAAAGGGATAACAATAGGGGCATACATTGGGGGGATGACTACCTGGAAGGAGTAGGATGTTGTAATCATGCTCACCCTAGGAGGGGGATAAGTCAAAGGGTGTCTCAAAGACCCTATGGTGCTTATCAAAGACCAGTTGCAGATTAAGATGTACTGTTGGGGATGATTGATTATGTACCTGGATGGAATTAAGTTGAGCAATCACACCATGGTGGCCTTTCTTCAAGAGTTTCTCCATCCGGTGAGAACTCATAATTTCTTGGGACCCAGCTTGTAGGCCTTGGAGGGTATAGGTGTGATCATCTTGAGTAAATCTCATATATAACTCTTGATCGTCCATGTTAATTGGTATTGTGGTGTAATTCTCTCACAATATTCTAATTGGGTGTTTTTGGAGACTGCCCTCCCTTTATAACCTCTTGGGGATGGTGGTGTATCGAGAATAGTTCACATGGAATAATCCATCCCGCCTGAACCTATGGACTCATGTCGCAAGTTCTGAGCCACAGAAACATAATAACACCCTTACTAACTAACCTAACTCACGAAATTCATGAGCACATGCGAACCTTAATAATAGCTATAGTCTCTTCTCCCTATGGGACCTACAATGCTCGGTTCTATTCCCCTTGATTCCCCATTGGATCCACCACTATAGGAAAGGAAGGAGCAAGAAAACCCCATTGAATTGGATTGGATTAGTCCCATTGGCTTATTATTATCCCTCCCCTATAGCAGATTAGAGATAAGCTGCCATGTTATTCTATATTATTTTAGCGGAGTAAGGTGCAAATCCATTCAATTCCCAAGACAATATCACAACCACCCATGGAAATGGAAAACATGTGAGTTTTTAGGTTGTAATTTCCCATTTGGAGATTGACATTCTCACAATGGCCCCCACATTTCATTGTACCACCATTAGCTATGAGAAATTGAAAATTGGAAACTAGTCTAACAAAGAAATTGACATCCTCAGCGACCCGACGATGAATAAAATTATGGGTGCTATTGCTATCAATCAACACCATGATCGGCCTGTGTTTGATGTATCCCTTGATTTTTAATGTTTTTGGAGTTGAAATACCCACTATGGCATGGAGAGATATGACAGGTTCCTTTGTTCCCATCGGAGGTGTGATTGGTTGTGTGTCCTTGGAGTCTAGGGCCTCATTCTACATGTGGTCCTCGGAGGAGGTGGGATTTGACCCATCAATCTGGAAGAAATATTTTTCACGACATTTTTGGCCTTACTTCTAAATTTCATCCATTTGTGTTGGAGATACCTTTTAGACCTTCAAAGTGTGTGTCGGAGCAGGGGTAGCCCCTGTACGAGGGCAAATGGGAACTGAAAAACAAGGGGTTGGGCATGAATAATGGTCTCAACCTCCAATGCTAATTTGCATGCCTGCAACCAGGTAATAGGATGGTCTAAGAAAACATGAGCATGAATGGTGTCCTTTAATCCATTGAGGAAACATTCAAGATAGAATCCATCAGATAATCCCTCATTTATGATATCCAACTGTTCAAATGTGGTGATGAGTTCTTCTTCTGACCCATTTTGTCTCATCTTGGTGAGTCGTCCTAAAAAATGAGATTCCCTATAAAACGAGTACAAATTGCTTTGGTGAACATGGTCCAATTTGGTTTCCATGGATAGCATTTCTTATGCCATTTCCACCATTGCCATCGTTTTTTATCCAAGTACAGAACCCCCACATGGAGTTTGGTCTCATCATCCTAAATATTATGGAGGGATAAGTAGTGTTCCAATTGGGGTACCCAATCGGCCGGGTCTGATCCATCAAATTTATGCATCTCAACTTTTGGCACCTTGTTCCAAGAATTTGGAGAACCCCAAGGGGAGTGGGAAATATGAGTATTTTTATAATGGGAAGAATGAGTAGCCTCAAAGTGGTACTCAGAGTACTTACCCTTGTTGTGTGTCACCAATTCTTGCAGTTGTTGTCAGATGGAGTTCAGGCTTGTATGGACCTGGTCCATGTCCTCAGAAATTTTGTTTACCTTAGTGTCCAACTCTTTCAAGTTTCGAGCGTGGGTGGTAGGGGCCATTATGGAGGCTTAGGTCGAATGATACCTCAGCGATCAGTACAAGATAAGGTGGTTGTTGGGCTAGGTGTAAAATAAGGATGTCGAGAAGGGGGTTCAGTTCCACGAAAAAAAAGAGGCTTAAAAACGATAGGTACCATGGAAATCAAGACAAAGAGAAGAATCCAATGGGAGAGGTCCCAAATGAGGGTTTCAAAAAGGGGGGTCGGGTCCACTGAAAAATAGGCTTAGAAATGATAGGTACCACTACAATAAGGACAAAGAGAGGAATCCAATGGTAGAGGTTCCAAATAAGGGTGTTGCACTGGAATGCCCAAACTCTTGACAGTAAAAAACGTGTAGTCAATTTGCAATGAGAATGCAGTAGGCAAGGTTGCACAACAATAGATATTGTTTGTTTATTTTTGGGTCTGTTTCTGTTCCCAAAGGTTATGGTTTTCAGGGTTCCTACAGACAAGGGTTTTCCCTTTGTTATAGCTCTCTAATATATGTGTGGGGTAAAATAGTAGTACTCGACCCAATATCTCAGGGAACCAACTAAGGAGGCTAGACCATACCCTTAGCCATACTACCTGATTACCCAAGTACTAGAGAGTATCTTCCCAAGTATTGTTCTCAATGGCACTATAGAAGTCAGGTAGTTGATCAATTGATCTACATCAATTTTTAGGATACCTAGGCTACTACGTATGCAGGTGATGTTTAATGTGCTACCACTCGAAGTGGTAACAACATGGGTTACAAGGGTTTCCATCAATGTGAACTTAAAATCCTCTTGTATTTATTGCATGTACATTTCCCACTACCTCACACCCCTCCCTTTATCATCTAGGTTGGATCCAGAAATATGATCGTCGCTTGTTATTTAATCAATGATGTGTTATTACATTTCCATTGATACTTTCCATGACATCATCATCCATTGTGATGTATCCCCTCTTGATTGCTCAAAATTTTTATTGGGAATTCCCTACTAGCATCAATGCAAGCCTTGTATGATGTTGGGAACAATACTTATAAGCTCTTCAAGGATGGTAATATCTATGAACTTAACTTTGCTACCATATCTCTAGGAATGAAATTGTCCCCCAAATCAGCTTACATAAATGTTTGTCCTTATGCATCATCTGCCCAGTGAAATTTGATAAATATAAGCATTCCCCTCCCTCTAATATGTTTCCATTGATCAACAAGTTTGCTAATTTTTTTACTCCCCCTACCAGGCTACCTCCTACACATATTGTTGAGAATTCAATTGACTTAATTCTAGGCATTGTTCTCCCTAACTCTCCTACCAACCATTTATTCCCCCTTGAGGTTTCCAAGGTCAAATGTGAACTCAAATATCTACTTGACTCTGCCCATATATATCCTAGATCATCACCATGTGGTTCACCCACATTCATTATTCCTAAGAAGGAACACTGGGAATAGTGGTTGGTAATTGATTATAGGGCTCTCAATAAAGTCACTATCAAGAACTACTATCCCCTTCCTAGGATTGATGATTTGTTGGACCACATTCAATGTGCCCAATTTTTCACCAAATTGGACTTGACCTTTGGGTATCATCAGGTTCGCATGGCCTCTCAAGACACCTGGAAACTGCTTTTAAAACCAAATTTTGGTTGTTTGTGTATGTTGATTCATTTTAACCTCACCATTGTCCCTACTACATTTCAAAGAATTATTAATAGTATCTTCTAACCACACCTAAGATGTTTTATAGTCATATATTTTGATGATAGTGTTATTTTTAGCCACACATGGGCTAAGCATTTACAGCATGTTCGTGTGGTGCTAAAATTGTTGTGTAAGCATAAGATGCAAGTCAAAGGAAGAAAGAAAAAATTGTACCTCCATACAGTGCCTTGGGTTTCTTATTGATCAAGATTATATTTGTGACAATCCATCCAAAGTGCAAGTGTTGGCCACATGGCCCACCCCTGCCACATCAGACAACTTGAAGATTTTTCTCCACAATCTTAATTTTTATTGGTGTTCCATCACCAACTTCTTCCATATTGCATGCCCCTTGCATCAACGATTCAATTAGTAGGTTTTCACATGGAATGCAAGTGCCAAAGAGAGATTTTATAATTTATGCATCACCTTGTGTTAGCTCAAGTTTTGGATTTACTTGATTTACATCAACCCTTCGAAATGGAGATAGACACTTCTCATTATGAAATTGGTGTTATATTTAAATAGGGATGTCACCATATTTTACACCATTATGAGACATTTTCATATGCCAAACCAAATTATAGCACTTACTATAAAGAATTATGTGTTGGTGCAAAGCTTGAAGTAGTGGCATCACTATATTTTGGGTAAGTAGAATTTTTTTCACATTAATCATCATCTTTTTATAATTATCAATTCTAAATATAGGATGTGGGAACATCACCATCTCAAATGGGCCTCCTATATCCATGAGTTTCACTTGGTTATTCACTATAAAAA
>ML789357.1:13830-24415 GCA_009831015.1 Picea engelmannii
TCCCATCTTGTTACATAATCTAGAAAACCCAAAAAGGACCCAAAAAGGGGTCGATATCCCATGATCTCCACTTCGTATTGCACTCCTCCTTTGACAGGCCGTCGAATTCCAAAATAGATCAAGATGACCAAGAATCTCCCAAAACTTGGTCAAGGGCCAACATGCCCCCAACACTCACCTGTGACTCATCCTGAGTCACTCTTGTCTGACGAGTTCTGCCTCGAACACCTCGAGCTTGGATCAAGCTACCTCTACCTACTACTGTGCGACGACCTCTTGCTCAACAAACTCGTGTATCACTGCGTCATTCACAGGCCCTTCTAGGAATTGTTTTGGTGTGGTGACAACCTATTCTAGATCTGCTCCTTGGCTTTCAACCTATGTGAACAATTGGAATGCCTTATCTTGTATTGGTTGGAGTCATTGAGTGACTTCCATAACTTTGCTTTGAATTGTATGGATCTGTTGTTGGGTAGTGCGTTGTTCTTGAGACTGCTTCATTCTTTCTATGACCGATAGGGCCTTTAGCTGCGCTTGTAATGTGTCTGTGTGCTTCTTCTCTTCCTAGAGTTGTGACTCCAGTGCCTGTAACTCTGGATTCTTGGTGAGGTTCTCATATGTTTGGGCATTGTGGTTACTCAACTGCTTGCATTCTAGGGCAAGAGCTTTTAGTCTTTCAACTGTGCTGCAGGCAATGTCTTCTCCCAGGTCCCTTACGTCCTGGGGGGTCTCGGGCACAATGTGTATCTCTAACTCTACTATGCACCACTGGAACTATTGGATGGCTTCTGCTAGCTGATCAACCTACTTCGTGACTTGATCCTTTGACTTTATTTCTATGACTATCACAAAGAGAAGTGCTCTATTGAACGCTTCCTTTACTACAAGTTGCTCTGCTAGCAACTGATCCTTTCCTTGTTGCAGCTGTGCTTTTTATTCATCCCACTTTTCTTAGAGAGAAAGATTTTCTCATTCTGCAGTACTGTTTTGTTCGACAAATAATCCCTGTACTTGTGTCAAAGCCTAGGTGGCTTGCACTGTTTCTTCCTATGCTCATCGAAGGCAAGCTTTGATTGTATTAGCAATTTGGTGGAGTTGAGATGGATCATCTCCTAGTTTTGGTGTTCCTAATGGCAGAGGTGCAGTGGAAACTGTGCGGCTGGACTGTAGTTCTTGCTGCACCCCTTGGAGAACAACCTCAATTCGCTTGTACATCTCCTCTTGCTTGGCCTCTTTCTTCTCAGTTGTCTCCAGTGAAGCATCATTCAGGGCTGCTACGATGAAATTGAAGTCATATGGGGTGAGGATAGTCTACAATTTGGTCATGGTTTCTTTATATTTCTTCTGGGAGGAAAGCTTCGGGGGGGGAACCTTCCTTTTCATCGAGGGTTCCTCCTCCTCTCTAGGCGGTGTTACTTCACCTCTCCTTTGTTCAACCTCTATGCCATCTATCTCTTTTCCATCACCTCCTAGAATTGGTGACATGGAAGTAATATTCACCAAGGCACTGCTTAAATCTTGTACTTTGTTAGTCTTCTTTGTTTTTCTAGGTCCGAGTGTATCCTGCGTAGTTTTTGGGCTATCTATGTCGGATAGCTCTGCAGGGTATGCTGGAAGAAGGAGGTCCACCAACCATTCCTTGGTGATGTCCTCCAAGTCCTCCTCTGTCAATTTGTAGTAGGACTACAGTTGTTTCTTATGTTCATCAATGCACACTATGATATAAATGAAATGCCTATCAGCGTTGAACTTCATCAAAGGTCGGAACCTGTGTAAAGTATTCAAAGTCATGCAAGGCTCAGACTGTCTAGCTACCTTCAACTAGTTGTAGTATGTGTGGAACACAACATTTGACTACCATTGCTTATTCATGTCACTAGAATACCATAGTGTACTGAACTTCACAGCCATAGGTTCAAAGGGCTCGATGTCCGAGAAGGTCACACCTTCCAGCATCTCCTAGGAAATGAAAGTGATTAGGATCAATAGCCAGCTAAAATGAAATTTGTACCCTTGATCCTGGGATTCTCTACAGTCAAGTTCTAATTGGTTCACTAGGTACTACACCCAATTCATTTGTAATCCCTTTGCACACTTCCCTGTGAGGTCAACTACAAAACCAGTGACTTGGGTGGGTCGGTTCTTTCCTACTAACTTTCCTGCTATCAATTGACAGGCAAGGCGCACTATGCTGCTTTGGATAGAAGCTACCTTGTATCCTTGTGTGCCCTTCTCGACATCACTGTAGGTGTCCTTTATCCTTTGAGCTAGAGTGTGATCTATGGTTTTTCTGGGATAGAAATCCTGTAGGTCAGGGCCTTGCATAGTCATCCATGTGATCCGATTGATCAACATTGGATCCACTGTGATACGACAGTTTAACCACAAGTATCTGCCATGGTAATAAGACAACAACAACTTGACACATGCATTCACCTCTTGGTGTCTTCCAAAGTGAGGAATCTTCATGACATTGAGCAGTGTGGACTACGCAAGGTTCATAGTCCATGACTGGGGAATTATATTCGAATTATTTCCCTTTGTTCTGGTTAGGTACTTATGTGGGGCTAACATGTTGTAGACTTTCCTATCACTGAGGTTGAAGTCGCTAAACTTCAACGCTGTAATCTTTTCTTGGTCTGTGTGAACTACACGTATTCCTTTTGGGAGGTATGCGGAGATCAAGGTGCACTGAAAGTATCCAGGCACACTATCTCAATTTATAGCGCCTCTCAGAGGTGGTAGATAGGCGGATAATATGCTTGAGATCAGTTTAGCATTCATGAGATAATCCTTGTTCTTTGTTTGCTTTTCATCTGCTGGTCGGGATGGTCCAACACAAGCAGTGGATGGAGAGGTTGGCAATCCTCTTGTGGATGATGCTTGTACACCTGTGGATAATCCTCTCTTCGACATGAATATTTTAGTCATCAGCTCAAGGAGTACTTATGTCACTGATTCTTCGACTGCGTTGAGTTCCTCGAACATCCATGCTCAATATTAATTAGATCGGGGTCAAATTAACTTAGACACTGCACTAGAATAAATAGCAAGAGCACAATGATCACTGTATACAATTCACTTAGTCTGTAGGCTCAAACTCTTGGTTAGCAAAAGTGTTCTCGGTATGTGGTGTGATGAGATAAATAGGTAACTCAGAAACGGGTCTCTTGCAACAGGTATGAAGCCTTCATTAACTCTGTTTGGTCCATTATGGCATGATCCAACGGTCTAGTGTCAAGCCTTAAATGCCTTTCTACCCGTTCGGGGCAGAAGTTGAATGGTTATAATGTCCCCAATGGTTATATTGCTTTGTCATGGAAAAGTGCCATGTGTCGTTGTTCTGATATCCCAACGAAGCTCCAATTTTGCAAATTTTCCTCCTATGAAGTTCCCTCTACAACTTTCTGTAACTTTTCAATCTTAGCCCTCTTCTTACATAGCTTTCTAGCCTTCTTTCCAGTGAGCTTCGTCTCGGTATGTCTTTTTCCATTCTGATTCTTATCTTTGTTTGGCATAGTCATTGTGCATTGTTGAGATTCTTTCCTAGGATTCAGAGGTAATACCTCTTATTTAACTTGGATAGGTACTTCCATCTTCTGTGGGTCTTCTAATGTTCTTGCAGCTTCGACATCTGGGTCTCTAGTGTTAAATAGCTTTGATCTATTCTCCTGTTCTTCAATCAAGTGTGCGATCCTTCTAGTCACGAAATCTTTTAACTCTTGTTTCTTCTGCTCCAAAAATTCTTCTTCTTCCTTTTGTCTGGCTTGATCTCTATCAATCCAAGGTTTTCCTAGTAACATGGTAAATGGGGTGCTATCCTCAATAAATTTAATAATCTCAAAATCTTCTTTTGTCGAAGTTCCATTGGCATTCATAGATATCTGAGTGAGCTTTCCACATAGGTTTACCATTTTTCCTCTAAATAAACCTATTCCTCCTAATGAGGGAGTCATAGCATGCCTCCCTATAGCTTCCCAAGTTCTCTCTGTCATAATATTCACATGTGCTTCCTCATCTAGAACAAAGTCAATGTCGAAGTCTCATATTCTTGCTTCAATGCATTCTTTTTATTTAAACATCTTTGATAATCTAACATGTCGGTGGCCATTCAGGGTTTCTTTCATCTGTAACAATACTTTCTCTGATTCTTTCTGGGATTTACCATTTCTGGATCTGCCTTAGGGTTTTCCTAGTTCAGATTCATTCCTTCAAGCTTAGCAATCATTCTAGGGCAATCCAACACTTCATGGTCCATAGCTTTGCAACAAAGACAACTAGGTCTTCTTCCAGGGAATTTCTTAGCAAGATGTCCTGGTCTTCTGCAACTGTGATAGAGGGTTAGTCATCTCTTTCTTTTAAATGATCCCCAGTTTCTCCTTTACTACGTGCTAGGATAACATGAGCTAACCTGTAACAAATTCTTTCTAGGATCTTGCATCCATTTGTTAGTCCAAACATTCTTTCTATGCATAGGTATAACATATCTTTCACTATTCTTATCAGATCTACTCATATCAAGCCTTCTTTTAATTCCCTAGTTTTCAAGATAGGACAGAACCTATCAAACATACCTAGATCCATACTTTAGAAACAAAAATTTCCAGTTATCTTACTTTTACAGAGTACAAAGCTTTCAGATCTATAATTTTTCTACTATTCTTACCTTTATCAGAGCACGGAGTTTACAGATCTTACCTATTTTCCTCAGATCTGACCTCTTTTCTTCATATATGACCTCTTTTCTTCAAATCTGACCTCTTTTCTTGGCACAAAGCTTCACAAGTCAAGTAAAATGTTGCGCACTAGGGCAGCATATCTACGCACATAGATTTCACAGTTTCAGGTCGAATATTTGCATCAATATTCTTCTTCCTTATTTCCCAGCAATCACAATTTCAGGTCCTGACAACGAAACCATTTGTTGGCACAGGGGTAGACCCAGGGTTCAACGCTACAACAACGCACCAACAAAACCCTAACTACAGACCCTTTTGGCAGCACCTACGAAGCAGATGAAGTCTCACTCGAGGTAGAGGCAGGGGTGGTTGCAGAACTCAAGTGTCTGCAACCTTAGCTGGGACACAGATTTGTGATTTTACTACTTAATAAAGCACTGAGCACCGTCAATTCCTCAATATGTAATCAATATCCACTTCTCTAATAAAAAAAATCTTCACAGCATTCACACTAATCTAATGGATTTAAGCACTTATCATAGGTAAATAGATCAAATCTAGCAGATCAAGCACTAAGCATATTCATATAGATTAGATCTAACATCCTCACATATCAGTAGCACTAAGAATAAGAATATCTATCTAATCATCTCAAATCACTTAGAAAATAACATATAAACACATCATATCATCACGCAGAGTAGAGCAACACAATATTTACGTGGTTCACCCCCATCCTAGGGCTACTTCCACCAACTCTTCTTCTTTATTGTCTTCAAGTAATTGGTTACAAGAACAGAGCCTCAAAAACCCTACTTTGCCTAGGACGGGAGATCTGTGCAGCTCTCTAGATCCTCCTTCCCCGGTATATCTAAGAACACACCCTTCTACAACCTCTTACAATGACTTGCACTCAGCTCTGCAAGTCTCACATAGTATGCACAGAGCTCTTGCAATCCTTCAATCACATAGATCCTAGAACTTAGCCATTCCTCCTTTATATATTGCCTAGACATCTATATATATATATATATATATATATATATATTACAAAATAGGCCTAAACATGGGTAAACCCATGGTCTGACATCCCATCCTATTACATAATCCCAAAAACCCAAAAAGGACCCAAAAAGGGGTTGAGATCCTGTGATCTCCACTTTGTCTTGTGCTCCTCCTTCGACAAGCTGTCAAAGTCCAAAATAGGTCAACATGACCAAGAATATCCCAAAACTTGGTCAAGGGCCAATAGTATAGTCTCGTAGTTTGATCCTGACCCCGGTGGAGCTACAACCATTTGGTGTATTGGTTCTTGTAGCTCCCCACATGGTAATATTCCTCATTGAGGGCATCCACAAAATCCCCCCTATGTGTCTTCAAGATCCAGGTGGATTTGTATTCTTCCTCTCACCATTCTCTAGGTGAAACCCACCTAGAGATTCATAACCTTCACTAAGTTGGGAATCCACAAGAATGAGTTCCCCTACTAGTTTAGGTAATTGCACCCTCTAATTGTGCATCGAAAACTAAATATATAAAAAAATTACTTAGAACTTTGAATATAGAAAATAAAGTTCAAAAATTGGAACTAGGATGAGGATGGACTACTCACTAACAACACGTGCACATGTGACTGAAGGTAAAACCAAACAAGTACCTGTCAGATATTTATTCCTCGAGTGAGGGAAGATTACGACAAATAGAGGGAAATGCGACTACATCTAGTAGATATGATACACAAAAAATTACCAAAGGTGAAAAAGTCAGAAGAAAATTCTGTAGATGCGTGGATTTTTTTCTTGTTGAAGGAGGATCATGCTCTTATGATGATGAGAGCATAGGATAAATAGAGGTACCACTCAGGTATAAGCATCTGGTGAAACAATGGGTACCTAAGGAACTGCCTTTGTTAGACACTGACTTCATTGTCAACAATAGGACATATCGCATTGCACCATCCTCCCTGCATGGCCTAGGGCTATTTTCCATAGATGGAATAACTGTAAAATACAATACAATAACTGAATTGATGGACTATGTCAGATTGTGTTATAATTATAACAATTGGATACAGTTGGCCTCGTACATGCGAAGTATACGTAGATATGCACTCGCCTCAAATTATATACAACTAATAAACAACGATAAAAATAAGGGAGCGACTATCTATATTGATGGAAGGCCTAAAGCTTACGGCAATATCACAGGGTTTATAAACAACACATGACCTGGGACAACAAAC
Source organism: Picea engelmannii (assembly GCA_009831015.1). Lineage (NCBI taxonomy): Eukaryota > Viridiplantae > Streptophyta > Pinopsida > Pinales > Pinaceae > Picea > Picea engelmannii. The sequence goes on from ML789357.1 coordinate 20,752, forward strand.
AAGCAACTGAATTGCATATATGAGGGACACAAAGAGAATTGAGTAATCCTGTGCACAATAAAAATGATAGCTCGCGGGGAAGATTTATTAGTGGATTACCATTTGAATCGAATAGAAACATTGACTAATAGTGTGCAGGTACTTATGCAAAACCTCTTTAGGAAAACTCTACTTATTTCATTATATTTTTTTTATCTTTAATAATGTTTTAAATATTTCATGGTCCCAATTTTATAATAATGTGGGAGGTTCATTGTTGAGGCTGATTTTATTTGGGTGGCAATCAGTTTTTTTGTTATCGTCAATTTTTTTTTAAATATTTGGTGGTTCTAATTATATTATAATATGGTAGGATGATCATGGAAAAGGGACAGCCGAAGAACATGTAAATGATTATCAAATTCGACTTTCATTTTACATGAATTTTATTATTTGTTTATATAATTTTATTTGTGTGGTGATTAGTTATTTCATTTATTTATATAACTGAAAAAAAAAAATTGATTTTGTTGAAATTATCTGTATTCGGTAGGCCATGTTGATCATGATTTCGATGATTAGGACGGGTTGTATTCATCCCCTGATTTGGTGGTATTACTAAAAAGAAAGATCATTAAAGTGAACGGGGAACTTGATAGCTTGTTGGACCATCTAGATCAAACTCCTCACGTCCTAGAAAGGATCAATCTCCTTATGTCATAGCTTAACACATATAAGGTAATAACCATAATTTAAAGTGTCATTTTTAATGTACTCATATGTTCAATTGTGAAAGTCCATTTTTTAACTTTTACATTATCTCACGAAAAAACATTTTCTTTTTTTATAAATAGATTTTTGGAGCCTCTTCATCCCGGTTTTGGTGGTAGTGGCATTGCAAAGACACCACAAACTCCTGATGCGAGATGTCATACAACTAATAGAGTAATATTTACTTCTCCATATTCCACACCTAATTTAGATAGGACCCATGACATGCACCTCCAGACATCTGCACAACGGTCATGATCTAGAGGTGGTGACAAAGATGAGGCCGATGATGTGGTTGACATGGTTGCATTTCCTAGAGATAGATGTGTGACCAGAATGGGTACCCTTCCATGCACATTTTTGGTTGACGATAATGAACTTCCATTAAAACAAATGGGACTCCCAGGTAGTTTTTCATATTTTAACTATTTCATGTTGTCCATCTCATACACAAATCATCTAGATTAGTATTTTTAAATTAATGATCATATCTTTTTGTGTGTAGGAAACGACCATTTTTATAGGCACCTTGAGAGAAAGGACTTATTTATTTTTCGGGCAACCTTACGCATGAGGTGTAATTGCTAGAATTATAACCTCAAAAAAAAACTTATGGATTATCTCGAAGGCCTCTTTGGTGTAGACACGTTCAATAAAAAATGATCACCTCTACAGTAGGAGAATATTTAAAATATACGCGAGATGTTTTTAGAAGAATCTTGGCAAGAAATCCTAGGTATGAGCATCCTCCCTCGATTCCAGAGAGGGATTAGAAGGCGATCAATGATGATGCAAAAGAAAATATATTGAAAAAATCAGGAGAAAAAATAACTGGTACCCCAAGGTAAATTACAATATTTTGTTTTCAATGCCTTTAATTTTCTTTATATCTAAATAAAAGTGTGGTATATAACATACTTGAAAATTTTGATGATAGGTTGCCTAACACTTCAAAGGAAACCAAAGCAAGGATTTCCAAACATGGCCAACACAAGCTAGGCCAGGGCGGCTACTCGAGGTTACAATCACGAATCGTAAGTACCCAAACATCTTAAAAATATTATCTGTATTGCCTTACAACTTTTAGTTTATTGCAGCCAAAAACATTAAAAAAAATGCTCTTATGCAATTCATGGCGACACCTTTGCAACTGAAACCACAGAGGAAGACCTCAAACTTGGTTACAAGTATGGTTATAAAGTCATGTTTGATCATAGGAAAATCATGGGGCAGACTCCAAGTTCCAGTTTGCGGGATAAGGTAAATACAAATCAGTCCACATTAACCTTTCATTACTTATAAAATACATAAATGTTTGATATCATCCATAACTTTAATGTCTTACTTTGTTTTAATCAGGGGAGCAACACTATCAATGAAACCATTAGTACTAGACAACAAATAATTGATAGTGCAACGCAACTAGAAGATCATGGTGCTCCCCGACAGCCCCATCCAAGTGGGGTGTAGCCCCAATATGTTCCTATGACTGAGGCCCACGATGGTAAAATGATTGTATATTAATCATATACTTAATAATTTCATACTTATAAATTTTGTACTTCTAATTTTTATTACTTATACATTTACGGTTTTGTCCTTATAAATTTTTTCGTTTCAATGGCAGAGAATGTCGTAGTTGAGCCTCCTCGACCTGGAGATGATCATGATAACATGGTATCCATTCCAATGGTGACGACTAGCGGACCAACAGGTAAATAATTAAATTGCAGAGGTTTTTTTTAATATTAATGAACTACTTTAATAATATTTAAAAATTAGCCATATAAATTTAATATTTTTTTGTTTGTGTAGGTGATGGCCCCTCACAGTAGCCTCCATGGCATGGGTACGAGGCCAGGTGTGCTCGACATGAAAGGAATGAATCAACATCAGTTGTTGAAGAGAACCCAGTACACAAAGACATGGACATGGATGAATTACTTAAGAACTGGAAAACAAAAAAGAAGACTAAAAGAAATTGATGATGCATAATAATTTTATAAGACAGATATATGTACATTATATAGCTAGTATATTTGTAACATATTTTGAATGATAAATCTCATTTATAAAAATTATTTTTTATGACATCTTCCTTTGAATGATAAATCTCATTTATAGCTAAACAATCACTTTTTATCAATTTTGAATATTTTTAATGCATATTTTTTAGTAGAATATAGATTGGGTATTGGGGAATTGAGAGTGATGTGAGGGGGGGGAGGGAGGGGCCATAAGAGCTTCCACCTTCACGTGGTTTGCCCTGTTCACTAGAGAAAAATTTATTGGATTCGTTTATTCTTGGAGCAAACCTCTCTCGATCCAATGGAGCAACAACATAGTCAATGTTGACTTCATTGTTGCTCCTTTAGATAGAGGGAGGTTTTCTCCAAGATCAAACAACTCCAATATATTATTCTCGAAACCAAGAGGACATTATTCACGCCATCACATCTGAGATGTGTGTGTGTGTGTGTGTGTGTGTGTGTGTCACTATTTAATCTCCTCTCATATGGATTTTACAAAAAAATAATATCATTTGTGTTTACTATTTGCAATCTTGTCGGTTTTAATTTCTATTAGGATTTATTAACATGTCTTCAAAGTATTTTTTGGATTTTACTAAAAACTAAATATAATTATGTTTTTATTTACTACAGTTTGCAGTTTGCACATTTGAAAATTCTCTATATGTTGTATCAATGCAATGTTGCACATTACAATATCAAAGATCATGTATTTCTTGTCTTTTTTCTTCTTTGTGGGCCACTATGGGGCCAATAATTCTATCTAATGAACCACACCCAAGTATGTAGCATATACGATTCCATTTATTTCATCATATAATATTATTCACACAACTAATCTAATACTTCAACTTGTTTTTTTGTGGTTGTGTATAAGTAATCCC
>ML789357.1:54053-64392 GCA_009831015.1 Picea engelmannii
CTTCACTTTATTATTTACCTTTTAAAATCTCTTAAACCACTTTGATTACTTTGACCTTTTGGGGCTTCTAGATGACATATGAGGGTCTTCCAACTTCGTAAGGCCATAACTCTCAAACCGTGAGGAGTTATGTGATGTTCTACTTACCACAGGAAATGGCATGACATGTATCATCCATATAGAATAGTATTATTCGAAAATATATCATAAATCATACCGTTACCCATCAAACAAACTTGGGTCCATTCCCAAACCTGGGGTCTCCAACTTCTCATGGCCATAACTCTCTAACCGTGAGGAATTATGTGACGTTCCACATACCACTGGAAATGAACTGACAAGCACTATCCATCTAGGATATTTTCTCTGACAAATTCACTTTCCTTCATCTCATTATTCCACAATTAAGCATGGGTTCTCTTACTCCACAAACTGTCTTCCCGTGAGGGCTTTCACCATAAGCGGACCACTTTGGAGTTCATCCATATTTACTTATTATCAACAATGACATAACAATAATGAGTCATATTTACATCAAACAATATTGGGTCCATTACCCAAACCTTTGTGCTACAGGTCTTTCTTCAAGGGTTGACATCAATGACAACCAACCTTAATCAACACATATATAGTCTCCCTATGTCTTTGACATCAACGAAAAAAACATTTCCAACACACAAATCCTCTTACCATCCTAAATACGATAGGTAAACTAATATTTTGAATAAATGTCTATAAGGGTATCTTTGTTTCTTTACATCTGATAAACAAACACAATCATGGGTGAAGTGGTAGCCCTTGGTAGAATGGTAGTACAACACACACTTATATACTTCATAAAATATGTCCCCATTTATGGAACTTTATGAATATCATCCTCCATCCATCAAATTACCCTTAACAGAGAAATTGAAGGTTCCAACAATGGATGGCCACATATAGAACCAAAAAGAGGTTCTCAAACTATTACAGGAAGAGTTGGTTGCAACACAAAATAGGATGGAACAACAAACATATCAACATCACGGTGAAAGAGAATTTGAAGTGGGGAATTGGGTATTTATGAGGGTACAATCATACAAACAAGTGTGTTAGGAACCTCACCTCCCTAAGCCCTCAAATGGGTAGAATAATATATTTCCATGTAATAATGGTCAATATTAATAAGGCCTAGCAATAAGGAGGAATAAGTCAAATGTAAGAAGACATAATAGAATCTTCCGCTTCTAGAAGGATCTTCCTCCAGATTGTTCTTTTGGATAGATAGATTTAGCATAAATAGGAGTAGAGGGTATGAGAAGTTTTGTCTTGAAGAATTATTGTAATAGAGCTCTTCTTTTCTGGAGGTTTCCCCCTCAAAGAGGCAAGTGAACCTTGTTTCCTATCAATAAAGGTATAATTTTTGTGTTGTGGTTCCATATAAATTATTGTTTTGTTGTTATCTCTATAGTATTTCCGTATTCAGTTGTTATATTGGTGTTATTCTATGCATTATTTATCTTTTCTGCAAATATAATAGACCCAATACCTTACAAGTGGTATCAGAGCACTTTCCTTGGCAGAAAATTGTGCATTAATTTTTTTTCAGGGTAGAGATGTATTCCAACATATTAAAGCTATAGAGATATGTCGTTACACACATAAACCTATGGTCAGGTAGTAATACATGTAGGAAATAAAAGTGGTACTCAAGCGCACATATGTTGGCCACCCTTGTAACTCATGTTGGTACCCCTTCGAGTGGTAGCACATCAGACAACACTTGTATATAGATCGGCCTAGATCTCCTGAAGCCCTCTATAGATAAATCGATTGGTCACCTGACTGTTATACTGCCACCGAGAAAAACAATCAAGAATATACTCTCTAGTACCTGAGTATTCATGTAGTATGAATAAGGGAATGGTCTAGCCTCCTTAGTTGGTACTCTGAGATATTGGGTCGAGTACTACTGCTGAACCCCGCACATATATCAAAGAGCTATAACACAGGGAAAACCCTTGTCTATAGACACTGTGCATACCCTAACCCTTGGCAAGGAAAAAAAAACATAACAAAAAATACCTATTGTCGCACAACTGTACCTCTTGCATTATGGTTGTGAAATTACTGCATATTTCTTCCTGTTAAGAATTTGGGCATTTAAACATTGTAGTATTCTTTAGCTCAGAGTATATCTCTGTAGGAGTAAAAAAATAAATAAAATACAATAAAATTTATATATATATATATAGTGGTCCTTCAACACACTTATTTGGGACCTATCCTATTGGATTCCTCTTTTAGCCTCGATCGCAATTGTACCTTTCATTTTTAAGCATTTGTTTTTAGTGGAACCGACCCCTTACCAACTTCTCTATATTACCACCTATACCATTATATTCCCCTTATCACCCTGATCATAGTGGTACCTATCACTTATAAGTCCTTTTCTGTGGTCCCACCCACCCATATTCCCTTACCCACACTCCCCCTCTCCAAATGGACACCACTCGAACCCAATAACCACAAGATTCCATCAATCAAGCCAAGGAATCCATCCAATAAGTGACATCTGAGATTGGCTCTAGAAATTCCTGCCTTGCACAATTAGATACCTAAGTCCAACACCAATTCAACACCATGGATGCCAAATTCATGAACCAATTTAACACCCTCCAGTCTGTTGTCAACCAGTTGTTGAACTGCACTATGGGTCCTTCCTCCTCGGACCAACAAAATGTTTTTGATTCCTCTAATTCTCCACATTTTCAATCCAAATCTATTCATCATGACCCTTATCTTCCTTGCGTTGAGGTCAATAAATTTGATGGCTCTGATCCCACGGGTTGGGTCGCTCAAATGGAGCATTATTTTTCTCTGCATGGTATTACTGATGAATTGGCCAAACTTCTCTATGTTGTCCTCTATCTAGATCATGAATGATGGAAATGGTGGCAATGGTGTAAAAATTCATGTCATGGGTATATTGCATGGACCCAGTTTGTTGCATAGCTCTATGACCTCTTTGACATTGATACTCACTATCTCGGTCGTTTGACCAAGTTGAAATAGTCAGGCACAATGAAAGACTTTATCACTGCTTTTGAGAATTTGGCCTTTCAAACCGAGGGCATGTCATATGTGTTCTTTCGCGAATTATTTATCAGTGGCCTAAAAGATGAAATATGATCCCAGGTTCTCATGGTCCACCCTCAGACTTAGTTGGAAGCTACTAAATGTGCCAAAGAGGCCCAACACGTTTTTTTTTCCCAGAACAAAACACCCTTTTTTGTTCCTCGCCCTCGACCCACTAATCCTAACCCACCTGCCACTCCCCTCAAGGTCCATAAATTAACTAGGGATGAAATGGTTGAATGCCAACTTAAGAGTCTTTTCTATAATTATGATGAAAAATATTTTTCAGGGCACAAGTGTAAGGAACAAAAACTTTTTATGGCCATTTTTGAAGATGTTCCTGAAGAAGATGTGACAATTCCCCTTGTTGAATATCCCTTCCATCTTGATGCTACCCAGGAGCCCGTTGAACCACCTAAAGTTGAACCACTCATTTCCTTGCATGCCCTCACTGGCTTCTCTGCTCCACAAATGACCCAGGTAGATATTGGTGGCCACCCACCTATTCCAATTGGCCCCTTTTATCCATTTTTAGTTCAACACGTTCTTCTGTACTTCTTTGTAATTCTAGGTTCTACACTTTTGGGGCTATATGAAGCCCTACAAATATTCCAAGTGGATATTGGTGACCTCTCACCTAATCCAACTAGCTTATTTTGTATGTTTTCATGTCATCACATCTTGTTGTACTTCCAGGGCCATTTTGGAGCTCTAAACAGTGTTTTTTTTTTTTGGCTCGCCACAATGAAACTATAGTTGGAGTCTAATTTTAACAATGTAATGTGTATTTCTCGGAAATACCTTTCCAACGGGCTATCACACACCTAAAAAGAGGATCGTATGAAAAAGTTACAACCCTGGGAAGTTGAGGTACCAACTTACCCATAAGGGCCCACATGACTTTTGGTGTTTCACCTCCTAGGGTTAGGTTTTTGGATGTCTATGGTTTTGGAATTCATGAGTAATATAGAAAAGGCCTCTAGAGCCTCATTTTAATCATTCTTCTTAGAAGGATGCACGTATCAGCCACATCTCTTCTCAGAGATAGCTACCACCATTCGAGCAAGTGTTTCAGTTCTGCAATTTTACAGTTTCAGCCTATTTCATTTATTCAATAGAAGATATTTTTCACTATATATCGGTGTTGTTATTCATATCTCTTTGTTTATTGTATTCATTATGTTAATTAGTTCATTTCTCTCCTAAATATAGATCAGTGGTATCAGAGCGGTCTTCTATTCATTTATTTTTCTTCATGCATGTCCCCGACAAGATTTGGTTACAAGAAGTTGGGACTCGAACCAATCGAGCCATTGCAATATCGGTCGCACCAAGCCTAAAAACAACCCATGGGGGACTAAAAGAAAGATGATGGAGCAGGATATCCTATTAAAATTTTGCTCGAGGAATCCATCACGCAAAAAAGGAACAAAATGATGGACAACTTTGTGCAGATCCTTCGACGGCTGCCCACAAGAGAAGCATCTTCATAAAGAGACCACGCAACCCCCTTAAAGGTACATATAAATTTTTATATTCCATTATTTTAAGGATTAATAGATGCGAATGTTGTAGATAAATGGTTGAATCTGCTCGAAGGTTATTTTTTGGTCCACAATTTTTCCGATAGGGAAAATATTACTTTTTCACTCCTCAAGGTCGTCCCCCATGTTAAGGACTAGTGGGATACTTACTTTGAACAAAGGGTCGTAGAGGAATCTTCAATATTTTTGGTGGCCCTTGTATGGGATTCCTTCCGGGACACCATTAAATAACAGTACTACCCTGTTGGAAGCTATGAGGACTAGTACACCAAATGGACCACACTGCGTCAAGAAAGGGAACAGATAGTACCATATTTCACTAATATTTTCCATATCCTGCACACGAAATTGGGTATCAAAGACCCTGAGAGACAAATGTTGCTCAAATACCCTGGTTGTTTGCATAGATACATTCAAACAAAAATGGAGTTTCTAGACATCACTTCATTGGGCACATCTTATAGATACACTGTCAAGATCGAGTATAAATTTACACAAAAGAGGCGAGAGTTTGGATCTACAAACTCCTCACAATTGAAGCAGGGAAAAGGTGGCCCCAACCCACACAACAAGGGACCAAGATGAGATGGTCACTCTCATGATAGCTAGTCCAAGCCACAACATAATAAGAGTAATGAGAAGACGAAGAAGGACATGGGAAAATGGTGTGAGTACCATAAAATCCCTTGGAACAACACTGAAGAATGCTGCTCCAAGTAGTCACTCGTGGTTGAGCTGAAGGCTGCCAATTTAGAGGTTGATTCTGATTCTGAATCAAATTATGAAGGAGGGAAGCATATTATTGATGTTGAACCCAATGCCACTGTCGCTACCACCAAAGTCTGGCCAAGCAAACCAGAAGAACTAGAGGAAGAGGAATGCCTCTTTCACTCACAGGTGTGGGTAAAGGGGAGTCTGCTTCATTTCATTGTTGATAGCAGCAGTCAAAAGAACCTGATTTCAACAAAGGTCATCAAGCAGCTGGACCTACCAACGAGACGACACCTGTATCCCTACACCATCGACTATCTTCTCCAAGGAAGAGATCTTCGTGTCAGCCAACAATATCGTCCTCCCTATGGAATCAAGCCTTTCAAAGATGAGGTATTGTGTGATATTTATCCCATTGAAGTTTGTGATGTTATTTTAGGACAACCATATTTCTGGAAGCATCATGTTGTGTATACGTATAGACCTCATAGTGTTATTATTACTTTGGGTAGATAATTGTTCTGGATACCAGAAGTAGCTCCGCCTACCTCTATTTCTTTAATCTCTGCTAAGAAATGCAATAAGGTAATTTCACAGACCTAGAAGTTTGTCCTCTTTGTGATCCGTGCTCACAGTAAGAAGAAGGTCACCACCACATCTGTGGCCTCTACACAGAGCCTCTCTTTGTAGCAGAAGCAAGTGGACGGGATCATAGACGAATACAAAGAGATTTTCTCCTCACCCACCAAGGTACCGACTCACTTCCAAGTCAAGCATCCAATTGATCTTACCCCCGGTGCACCTCTCCATAATGGACCAGTATATCATCACTCACTAATGGAAAATGACGAAATCAGGCATTAGATCCAAGATCTTATTCAAAAGGGGAACATTAGACCCAACTCCTCCCCTTGCGGAAGCCCGATTGTATTGGTGCAAAATAAGGACGAGACTTGGCGAATCTGCATTGATTATAGAGCCTTAAACAAAATCACAGTTAGGAACCAATACCTAATTCCCAGGATTTATGACCTTCTTGACCAACTCAAGGGGGGAAATTTCTTCAACAAGATTGACCTAGAGTCTGGATACGACCAAGTTCCCATCGAACCAACCAATGTATGGAATACAACCTTCAAATATAAAGAAGGTCTCTTTGAATGGATGGTCATGCCCTTTGGCTTAAAAAATGCACCAACCACTTTCATGAGGTTGATGGATGATGTATTGAGAGCCTTAACCAACTCTTTTTTGGTGGTATATTTGGATGACATCCTCATCTTCATTAGGAGGAGCACATGCAGCATATTCAGCAGGTTTTGAGCACTCTACGGCAGCACAAGCTATATGACAACTTGGAAAATTTATCTTTTGGCATGAATAGGGTCCGATACATGGGCTACATTGTTGATGAGCATGGGTTACATGTTGATCCAGCTAAGATCCAAGTCATCCATGACTAGCTAGCCTAGACCACACTAACCGAGCTTCAGATATTCTTGGGACTGGCCAACTTCTACCGATAGTTTGTGTTGGGATTATCCCATATTACATGGGCCCTCATCCAGGTGACCAAGGGTGGTGGTAGGGAAAATTTTGTGTGGGGGAAGGAACAAAAATGAGCATTTGATGATCTGAAGCATCACTTGTTCTCAACTCCACTACTCTCCTTTCCCTATCTACAACAACCATTTGAGATTGAGACTGATGCACCTGACTATGTTGTAGGCGCAGTTCTCACTCAACACAGTCATCTAGTGGAATACCATAGTGAGACACTCTCAGGTACTTTCTAAAAATACCCCACCTATGACAAGGAAATGTATTCCATTGTACATGCCTATCGTCAATGGAAACATTACATTCTAGGAAAGGAGATGATCATCCACACTGATCACAAGCCTCTACAGTTCATATAGACATAGGGGAAATTGGAGAACGACCGCCATTAGAAGTAGTCCACCTACCTGCAGTAGTTACATATCAACATCAAGTATAAGACAGGGATCTCAAATCATGTCATTAACTACCTCAGTCGACCTCCTATGGCTGCACTCACCATTGTGCTCCATTCTTGTGGACACGAGGCATCTGAGTGTCCCTAACTTTATCAACAAGATTCAAACTTCGCCACCACCTATCAACTCTTGGGTATAGGCATTACTGTCACCGATTTTCACATTCAGGACATAATATTATGCCATATGGTCCATCTTTGTGTTCCTACAAGAAAGCGTGCAATGCTGATTTGGGAAGCCCACTACAGTCGAATGGCAGGACATTTTGGCATGGACGAAATTGTGGTCATTATTCATAAACATTTTTATTGGATAAAACTTCGACATGACGTCAGCAAGTATATCAGATATTGCATTGTATGTGCCATTTCCAAGCCAACCATTAAGAAGAAATTCTTATACACCCCTCTTCCTACTCCCAAGAATCCTTGGGAATCCATCTCAATGGATTACATGTTTGGAATTATGTCCACCAAGCAAGGAAATGACTGTGTATTTGTGGTCGTTGATCGGTTTTAGAATATGGCCATCCTCACTTCTTGCAAGAAGAATATCACAGTGAAAGATACTTCCAAGCTCTTCTTCGAACGAGTGTGGGTCTATTTTGGGATACCATAGAACATCATCTCTGACCGAGACAATGAGTTCCTCAACACATGTTGGTCGAGTCTCTGGTCACTGTTGGACACCAAGCTCACTAAATCCACTTCTTTCCACCCCCAAACAGATGGCCAAATAGAGGTCATCAATCGAATGATTGTGCACATCCTATGCATGTATAACTCTAAGCATCCACATACATGGGATGCGAGTCTCCCTTATTTTCAACACAGTTACAACAGGGATCTCCATAGCTCCATCGAATATAGCCCATTTCAGGTGGGGCTTGGATTCCAACCCTTGGGTCCCATTGATGTTGCACTACCTCTTTCCACCACACATACAGACTCTTCCCATGTTCAGTCTGAGACTGACAAAGCCACCAGATTCATTGAGCAGATTCAGCACATCCACCAACAGGTCCAAGAGATTTTGCAGAAATCCAATGCTAAGTACAAGCAATGCCATGATCAACATAGGGTACCACACCCGTTTCAGGTTGGAGACAAAGTTTGGTTACATTTGCAGAAGGAGCGATGGGGATGATTTTAGGGGCTAAATTTTTCTCATGGGCTAATTTTCCATGGTTTTTCCAAAAATGAGATTCGCTATTTTAAAAATGACTCGCCCAAAATTATATAGGATAAAATTATTTTACCTTAAAAATAGCCAAAAAATTATAAAAACTATATAAAATACTTATAAATTTGAATATTTTTATAAAAATATCGCCAAACATTTATAGTTGACATATGAAGGATTGGCAAGATTCGCTAAGGTTTCTACATTTTAAAATAAATTTCCATCCTTAAAATCATCCCTGATGAGCATCTCACAGGGACCCATAGGAAGCTCCGCGCATTTTTCTATGGGCCTTACACTATCACCAAGGCTGTGGGTAGAAATGTTTTTGAGCTCAACACTCCACCCTTCCTTGGCCTGCACCTAGTGTTCAATGTGGACCTCCTTAGGCCATATTTTCCACCATTATTGGACACCTCATAGATCGCAGAACAACTGACACCAATAGATCTCAATCTAGACTTCATTGAATAACTATCCACTGATTCGATAATGGACACATGGGTCAAGGTCACTCGCTAGCAGAGGATCCAACTTTATCAGGTTGTCAAGGCAAGGCATCTCCTACACCAAGGAAAGTGGCTCACCCAGGGCCAAATCCAACGGAATTTTCCTCACCTGTTGGGGTAACTCAACGTAATGGAGACCACTTCTTCCTAAGGGGGGAGGATTGATGCAGGTGGATATTGGTGGCCACCCACCTATTTCAATTGGCCCCTCTTTTCCATTTTTAGTTCAACATGTTCTTCTATACTTCTTTGTAATTGTGGGTTCTACACTTTTGGGGATGTATGAATCCCTACACATCTTCCAGGTGGATACTGGTTGCCTCTCACCTAATTCAACTGGATTATTTTGTATGTTTTCATGTTAGCACATCTTGTTGCACTTCCAGGGTCGTTTTGGAGCCCTAAACATTTATTTTTTTGGCTCACCATAGTCAAACTATAGATGGATTCAGATTTTGATGACATAATGTGTATTTATCTAAAATACCTTTCCAAAGGGATATCACGTGCCTAAAACATAGGTCGTATGTAAACATTATGACCCCGGGAAGTTGAGGTACCAACTTACCCATAGGGGTCCACATGAATTTTGGAGTTTCACCTCCTAGGGTTAGGTTTTTGGATATCTAGGGTTTTCAAATTCATGAGTAATATCAAAAAGGCCTTTGTAGCCTCATTGTAATCATTCTTCTCAAAAAAATGCATGTAGCATCCACATCTCTTCTCAGAGATAGCTACCACCATTCAAGCAAGTGTTTCAATTCTGCAGTTTTACAGTTTCAACCTATTTCATATATTCAATATAAGATATTGTTCACTGGATATTGGTGTTGTTCTTCATATCTCCATGTTTATTGTATTCAGTCTGTTAATCAGTTCGTTCTGATCCTAAATTTGGATTAACAAACCCTCAAGATCATTGGCTATACTAAGCATAGGAAGGTCATCATCCTTGTTGACAGTGGTAGCACCCATAATTTTATTCGTTGTTGCATTTCCCAGGAAACTGTTGGTAGCCAACCCTTTTTTTTTCGATTACTCTCGAAAGCTGCCTACACCCCTTGCAGTATCATGACAAATCATTATCGCATTGTGTTAATGGACATGTGTCTCGTTTTTTTTTTTAACCATTACAATTCAATTTCGACTCAGTTTTCACAATTGCAAATGTGAAAACACCTATCTCGTTGATTATATTGTCGTCGTCTTTTGATTTGTTGGTTGATACTTGATCACTGGTTTATCGTATGATTGATAA